>VYZR01061674.1:57885-79064 GCA_013400675.1 Oxylabes madagascariensis
GAATCAAACCAGAACAGAAGGCAATTTTCAACAACCTCATTTTAGTTATAAACATAGGAAGAGATTAATTTGGCCTAGAAATCCTTATCTCTGTTCACAGACAGAAAGTCAGAAATTTCAGCTTTAGACAACTATGTAGATCTTTCCAGGTCTTGAGACTTAGTTTGACTTCATTTGACCTGAAATCGTAGAATAGCAGAATGATTTATTACCAGATTTTGAGGAATTTGTTGCATATCTAACATAAACATGTAGATGTTTATGTTAATTATTTGTTTAAAGGTACCTTTAAGGTACCTACAGGTACCTTAAAAACACATACGTACTAATATGTTTTTATGGGATACATATATTATAAAACTGATATAATGTAAGTGAAAAATGGCACCCCGTTTGTCTGTATTCTGCTTTACTTCCTACATATCGGATTTGTCTCAGATTAAAAAGGCAGTGAAAAAGTCATGGAATATGCAGCATGCCATTTATCATTTATCCCTCTTCCTTCAGGAAGGAAGGTTGGAATAGGTGGTCTTCAAAGGTCCCTCCCATCTCAAATTATTCTATGATTCATCCCTTTATATTATAAAGTTTATATGTGAAGAGTCTCTTATCTGAAGCTTCCTTAATTGGGCTTGAGGACTAAACCAGCTTCAATTACTTCCCATATGTATTGATGTGTACATCAATAACAGAAAAATGTGAAATTACTATAGAACTTTGGACATATTATGAGCCAGCTGCTAGATAGTAACTTGTTAAAAGCTCTAGAACACAACTCAGCATCCAGAACCTACTTCTAGAGAAAAGATTATTTCAGGAAATAAAAATAATGCAATTGAACTTGACTAAAATAAAGAGTCATCACACAATTGGCTCCAAAGAACTATAAAACATTATTAAAATCTTTTCTTGGCCTTCTGTAAACAGCCGCAAGGAGTTACTAAGGTACAAAGAATGAGGCCTGGGAAAAATCCTTAACAACAACAGGTAAACAAGAAAAAAGAAAATCCTTAGTAGTAACAGGCAATATGTCTTCACTGAAGCTAATAGTGCAGAAATTGTATGTGCAAAATGAAAAATAACAAGAAAGGAATTGTAGCAGGAAACTCCTTAATATGGAAATAATCTATTCTCAATTGACCACTGGTTCCTTTAGGCATTTTTCCAATGTAGTTGAGTGAAATCCTCTTCCCAATTCAAAGATTTCATCTGAGGCCACTTCACTCTATGTTCCACTAATTATTCGGTCCATGCCTTCCCCAAACTATGCACATACCAAACATATACCAACAATAACTGGCTTTCCAGACAGTGAGAAGGATGCAGAATTGTAAGCCTGAGTGCACACCAAAAAATGATAGAAGGTATTTCCAAATTCACCATTTGTGTAACAACATGTCAAGTTTCATAACTAAGAAAAATAACCTACTAGACCCTGAAAAAAAATGCAGATGGCAGAAGCAGAAACGTTTGCAGGACTGGCTTCATGTGGCAGTAACAGATGACTGGCCATGTGGCTTGGAAGTGCTCTTAGGGAAAAAAAAAAAGGAAGTAACATTCACTTCCCAAAACTTAAGGAAAGGACAGCAATGTTGTGAATCTGTTTAGACAGCACTCTCTAATGCTGCAAATATGGTTACTCCCTTTGCACTGATAAAGAATGCAACACATCACAAGAACACATGCTTTTTTTTCCCCAATGGTTTGAAAAAATGCAAGAAGAACATTAAAAAAAATCTTTATCAGCATGTCAGTTGATGCTTTGATCTATGGAATTCTTTTCAGCAGAAAACTTGGTGGGAGAAATCCTTTACACTCTATAATAAGAACCATCAAAGCAGCTTAATTTTAAATGGTCAGAACTGGCTGATTTTTAGCACAAAGATGCTAAATTGCAACAAAGACATTTTTAATGTTTCTATACAAATAAACTATTATTTAAATAACTATATTAAAAAGTGTATTAAAGACCTAATTTTCAGATGTGGTAGTGCTTAAAGGCCATAAAAAAATTCTAATATCCCACTGATTCTGAAAATCTGAATGCAACCCCTCTGATTTCAATTCAACTCTAACCATCATTTTGTAAAATAATCAATTATATGTGTTAAATCACACTGGAAAACAGGATGAAAATGCAAAACACCTTTTCATTACAGCATATTAACAGAAACATTAGTTTTTTAGAAACATTATTTTTCTCTGTCAGGCAAGATGAAATGGCATTAAACTACTTCTAGCTAAAGTGACTAAGAAGAACAATCTGTGAATGAAGAATGTATATGAATAATTAATGCCATGGCCACTCAGTTACCGAATCCCAGACAAGAGAATTGTTGGATGAGATGACTTGTTAGCCAAGCCAAGACTGTTTCTTTCATATTCCATG
Source organism: Oxylabes madagascariensis (assembly GCA_013400675.1). Lineage (NCBI taxonomy): Eukaryota > Metazoa > Chordata > Aves > Passeriformes > Timaliidae > Oxylabes > Oxylabes madagascariensis. Next base: position 60,275 of record VYZR01061674.1, read on the forward strand.
CACAGTTAACAGGAAATGGTCACTGCTGCAACAGCAGAAGACAAAGGATAGATAAACATATGAGAATATAATTAATAGTATATCAAATTTCTCTGTCTGGAAATTAATCCAAATAGTTTGCTGAAAAGTGTATGAAGCCTATGACAAATCTCAGAGTTGAGTCCAGAATTCATGAGTTCAAAGAACCACCCTTCTTCTCTAACTGTTGAAAGTTAAAATCATAAATTTGGCCTAGATAGTTTCTTTTTTTTTGCAGTAACCATACACAGGATGACCAAAAATCCATTGCTCTCGAGCATCCTCAGATACTTCAGGTGATCTGTTATCCTACTGAATAGCTACACTGACATAAGTACATGGCTTTGGCAGGAAGCATGAAATATTTCAGAAAAATTGCTACCATGTAAGTGTGGCTGGCTCTGTCTGACTGGTCTATATACTCTGTAGAAATAGGAATTTTTGGGGTTGGAGAAATGAAACTAAGAAAATCTTGGACACCATCACTGGTGAGGTTCCAGATGACCGGAAGCTGGCCAATGTGACACCCATTCACAAAAAGGGTGGGAAGGAGGATCCTGGTTTTTACAGGCCAGTTAGCCTGACCTCAGTACCGGGTAAGGTAATGGAACAGTTTATATTGAGTATCATCACGCAGCACATACAGGATGGCCAGGGTATCAGATCCAGCCAGCATGGCTTTAGGAGGCGTAGGAGGTATTTGACCAACCTGATCTCCTTTTATGACCAGGTGACCTGCCTATTGGATGCAGGAAAGGCTGTGGATGTTGTCTATTTGGACTTCAGCAAGGCCTTTGACACTGTCTCCCACAGCACACTCCTGGAAAAGCTGGCAGCCTGCAGCTTGGACAGGAGCACTCTTTGCTGGGTTAGGAACTGGCTGGATGGCTGAGCCCAGATAGTGGTGGTGAGCAGTGCTGCATCCAGCTGGCAGTCAGGCACCAGTGGTGCCCCTCACGGGTCTGTGCTGGGGCCAGATCTGTTCAATATTTTTATTGACAACATGGATGAGGGTATTGAGTCTTTCATTAGTAAATTTGTAGATGACACTAAGCTGGGAGCGTGTGTCGATCTGTTAGCAGGTAGGAGGGCTCTGCAGAGAGACCTGGAACGGTTGGATGGATGGGCAGAGTCCAATAGGATGAAGTTTAATAAGTCCAAGTGCCGAGTCCTGCATTTTGGCCACAATAACCCCTGCAATGCTGTAGGCTGGGGACGGTGTGGCTGGACAGTGCCCAGGCAGAAAGGGACCTGGGGGTACTGGTGACAGCAGCTGAACATGAGCCAGCAGTGTGCCCTGGTGGCCAGGAAGGCCAAGGGCATCCTGGCCTGGATCAGGAATAGTGTGGCCAGCAGGAGCAGGGAGGTCATTCTTCCCCCTGTACTCAGCACTGGTGCGGCCACACCTTGAGTGCTGTGTCCAGCTCTGGGCTCAATTTAGGAAGGACATTGAGACACTTGAGCGTGTCCAGAGGAGGCAACAAGGCTGGTGAGGGGCTTGGAACACAAGCCCTGTGAGGAGCGGCTGAGGGACCTGGGGCTGTTTAGCCTGGAGAAAAGGAGATTCAGAGGTGACCTTATCACTCTCTACAACCTCCTGAAATGTGGCTGTAGCCAGGTGGGAGTAGGTCTCTTTCTCCACGCAGCAACTGACAGAATGAGAGGACACAGTCTTAAGCTGTGCCAAGAGAAATATAGAATGCATATTAGGAAAAAAGTTTTTTAGGGAGAGAGTGATTAAGTACTGGAATTGTCTGCCTGGGGAGGTGGTGGAGTCACCATCCCTGGATGTGTTTAAGAAAAGATTGGATGTGACAGTCAGTGCCATGGCTTAGTTGAGGTGTTAGGGCATGGGTTGGACTCAATGATCTTGAAGGTCCCTTCCAACATAGTGATTCTGTGATTCTGTAAAATAGCCAAAAATCACATCAGTGAGGTCTATCTGCCTGTTAAAGGAAACCTCCTGAAGAGTGATACTGTTTCAGTCAACAGAATCTAGACTGGAAATAAAGATGATTAGAATTGGCCTTTAAAGATCATTATGGCTTTAAGAGAAGTAGGCAAAGTAGAAGGTTCTTTATAATACTGTGAATTGAGTGGGGGAAGCTATTTTTAGTCCTCAATTTTATATTTGGGTTTTCAATTTAAACTACAGGGAATGTGGAGAGCTGAAAATATTGCTTTAATATCTCCCCAGCTGTGAACTTTCTCTGATAAAATGGAAAATACTAATATCACCTTTTATGTTTGCAGCTGCCTTTGTCCCAGAGGGTCCTAGGACATCAACAAGCTATTCATAAAGAAAAGTATATTCACTCAATCATAGATTGCAGCAATCAGGTATTAGTCAGGAATACAAAACAAGTTAGAATAGGAGACTAAACAAGGACATTTTGAGCACTGATCTCACACAAGTCCCTGTGCTTATAGCTCATAATTAGAAAACCCTATAAGATAATAACTTAATTATTCAACAGTTGAATTTGAAAAGTAAGCAGCATTGGAAAGAGAACAAAAATTGACCCTTTCCTGAGATGTAGAGGATGCAGAATACAGCATTTCTAGTCAAAGGCAATTTTTTATCTCAGAGTTCCTAAACATGTGCAAAGATGTACAAGATAACTGTGGAGGATATGGAAAGTTTTAAAGAGATGGAACTGGAATTGTTTTAAGGCAGAGGAAGAATATTCAAGGTTGTGAAAGAATCACTACAGAACAAATCCATGATTGCTCTAACGTTACTAAATAATTGTGTTATTTAACAACAAGGTAATAACCATGTTATTTAGTAGTTGGCAATAAGTAATTAGTAACTAGTAACTAATAATAATTTAGTTGTTAGTTATAACCACGTTATTTAATTATTTAGTTATTTAGCAAACAATTAAGTTCTTACTGAACCAAGATCTTTTCTGCGGACCTTTGTCCACAGTACATCTGGTTTTATGCAACATTATGAGAGTAGCTAATGAAATTCTGGAAATTCCATTCAAATGTTCTCCTTCATAACTGGTGCAAAAGTTTAAAAGAAGGATTGATTCTTCATTTGGTATTTGTTCAGTTCTCTGTTTCAGATAACCTATAAGCCTTTCCTGCTCCAGTAGCAAGGCAGTGCTCCATGAAAGGCAGTGTGCTTATGTCCACAATGGACTTGACAATTAAGTAACACAGGTACATCATAAAATTGCACCAAAAAGCATAAACATTGTGTAATGGATGTGATTTCTCCCTTGCCCAGCATCAGTGTATGTACAGCTAGCAACTAGCATCCCAAACAACTCCCAATACACAAAGGTGATTTGGGTCCTTACTGGCAGAATCTCATTCCTCTTACTATACAAACTACTTTTGTCCAACTCCCTTCCTTATGTGCTCCATACCTCCCTTGTCTTTCATCTGCCTAGTCTTTCCTTAGCCTCTCTCAGCTCCTCCCTTAATCCTGCTGTTTCTTACACACCACACTGATACATGTAAGGACTGCTACAGGATCATCTTCATTATCAGGTCTTATGTTTCAGATAGGAGGAAGCAAGCAGAAGATGAATCTCATTGCTCAAAGGCCAGAGACACAATTGAAACCAGGGCTGATTTCTTTCCTACTTTCTTGTTTACCACTTTACAGCCATGGTAGCAGCGTCTAAAGTATGCACACACACACGAAAACACAGAAAATCCTGATCTAATTGCTATTTCCTAGAAACAGCAGTGGAAAAGGTAACTTGTCAGAGGTTGGAGCTCATGGCATTCAACAGTGATGTTTCCTGTTTCCTTGTTTCAAAAACAAGCTCAAACCCTGGCAAATTATTCATGAGAAAAACATAAAATTTGAAAATGTCCAGTAGCCTGAGGGAACCATTCCCTGGATATACACTTCGCTGTTGGTATCTTCACTGCTTTGACCTCCACCTGATCGAGGTCAGGCTGAAGCTAGCAAGTAGCAGAATAAGGCAGGTTTGAATGTGTTAGTGAGGCAAAACACAGCCCCTACCCCAGCTGACTCAGCCTAGTTGGGGCAGGGAGGTCAGCAAGAGCAGCTGCTTTGCGGAGAACTCTGCCTTATGCCCCAGAAATGCCAATCTGAAACTTGACCATACAACCCTCAAGCCATGAAGGGGCAAAGGCCTGAGTCAGCTGTAGCATTTTTCTTGCCACACCTACTGTGTTGGAAAATGGAATACTTCAAGAATACCTCTCCAAGAATCTTTTGCTCAAACACCCAAAACAAGTGTAAGATTCAGACATCTGTGTCTTTCTCTGTTGGTCCTGCACATTTTTCCCCACTAACTTGATTAGTTACCCTAAATAAAAAATAAACTGACCATGGCTTATATCTGCCTGGCCAGTTAACCTTTGGGATAATAGCATAGTGTTTACAATATAATAATTAGTTGTGCCTGCAACAAAGTTGCAATGTAGTCTTATGAGATGGTGGTGTTCAGGTTGAGAGAGAAAGTTAAGGATTAAGGCTCCGCCCTTAGAAGTAATTGGGTTACTCTGATGAACAATCCTCTTTTTCAGCTTGTAGAAAATGTAGAGTATTTCTGTTAGCTCGAATTTTCTAGGAAAGCTTTGCTTGCTTTTGCCCTTTTTTTACCAGCAAGGTGAAGCAAAGTTTCCATTGCTGCTGGTGGCATTATACATTTGGATGCAGCTGGCCCTGCAAGGAGCACTCACACTAACTCAAGTCTCATCACTGTGAGCTGCCAACTCTTAAGCAGAACAGGATGTTCAAGCAGATGCAGTATTTGCTCAGCCTAGACTCAGCCTTGAGCATGTAAATGCTCAGAGCAAGCATCTGCAGAAGGCAGAGTCAGCAAGCAAATACTGTGCTAGTGTTATTTGCACTCTGACTAGAATTATGGCTCTCAAGGTCAGAAAGGTGAGTTCAGATGTTAGGTTGATAAAAGTTCTTTTCTGTTTCTAGAGAAAAGCAAGAGAATGACAAAGCCAGTATGCTATGAGCCTGCCTCTGAGTCCCCAGCCAAATACCTTTTTACAGTCAAGTTAAATGGGGGCTTAACTTTTCCAGGCAAGCCAAATAGCTCAAGCCTCATAATGCACTTCTATAGAAGGTAACACAGCAATACCTTTTAATTGCTCTACCACTGTACCCCAATACTAATTGTGAAAATAATGACATTCAGATAATTAGAAAACTAAACTGTGACTCCAGAGATAAAAGAAATAAAATTAGTTAAGGCAGAGCACCTGATCACCCAAGCATAACATGAAAATATCATCTTAATATAACCAATAGCGTGCTGTATTCTATATGAATACATTCTTATGCAAGTGAGCAATGTGAACTCCCATGACATCTCCTCAATTGCTATCTCTGAAACCCCAAATGACAACTTAAATGTCAGCACTCTTAATTATTTCTCTACAAGGTATTTCAACAGAATATTCATTTAATGTGATTGATTCAAAAAAGAAAACCTTAAATCTGTACAACATTACAAAACTTCCAATTATCTACTCTTTGGTCATTACATTACATTATGACCAAAAGCAGCTTGTACAATTGTTAGCACAATTTATGCCGTTGAAAACTAATACTATCATAAAATCATTTAAATTCAGGATGAAAACAAACCACAGATTACAGGTTTCCTGTAATCCCCTCAGACAGTACAAAGTCAAATTTATGCTCCTAGAGTGTTTATTTTTTTTTTCTGTAACTTGCCTATCTTAACCAGAATAATTTTTAATAAATTCTTATGTCAGTACGGCACTGAATAGAAATATAGAAACCGAGGCAACTGTGGCAGGATATATAGCAACAGATAAAATGTACAGTTTCACATTTAACAGTCTTTTTTTTAATTGCAGACAAGATCACAGACAACAGACTATTTCATTTGATAAGTAAAAACAAGTTAACCAAGATGTATTTTTGTCTATAGAGCTAGAAACCATCTACATGCTGTCAAACCTTAAAATATTTTTTCTATTTTTATGCTGCATGAAGAATAACTACAAAGGAAAGACTATGCGATACTGAAAGATGTTGCAGTAATACTAAACACTATTTCAAGTTTCCCGAAAAATATTAGCAGCAAGCTTTAAACAAGTGATTGTTCTTTTGTGCGGACAATATCTAGCATTATACAGATAAAATTCAACAAAGCTCTTAGGTCAAAACAACCTCATGCAGGGTCCAGGCTTGGGTCAGAATGGCTGGAAAGCTGTCCAGTGGAAAAGGACCTGGAAGTGCTGGTCAATGAGTGGCTGAACATGAGCCAGTGTGTGCCCACATGGCCAAGAAGGCCAGTGGCATCCTGGCCTGGATCAGCCCTGGTGTGGCCAGCAGGAGCAGGGCAGTGACAGCACCCCTGTACTGGGCACTGCTGAGGCCACANTACATTAGGAAAAATTTCCTCACTGAAAGGCTTGCCAAGCACTGGAATAGGTTGCCCAGAGAAGTGGTGGGGTCACCATCCCTGGGGGTGTGTAGATGTGGTGCTTGGGGCCGTGGTTTAGTGGTGACTTTGCAGTGCTGGGTTAGAGGTTGGACTCTATGGTCTTTAAGGGTCTTTTCCAACCTACGTGATTGTATCACTATTTTTTGTCATCCTTAGAGACTGACATGGAAAGACTAAATGTAAGTGTCACAAAAACAGACCTAATGGCACCTTTATCTCCTGTCTGCATTCTCCCAGAGCACTACCCTTAATTTTCAGGTTTCCTCTTACAGGATAAATTCTTACAATTCTCCACTCCAAGGTTTCAGCCTACAGTATGACATATCAATTGGTTTACCTGGCAAATCCTACTAAATCCAAACTCTTTCTATTCTTTCCTTCAGTGATTTCGTAAGCTGCTTAAGAAAAGAGTAGTTTTCAGTTTAAACTAAAACCAAAATATTTAGAAACAGTATTCTTCATCTATGTCTGTATTATGTCAGGTTTTATCAGCTCCTGCCAGTAAATTAGTTAGACACTTTTGGAATCTTCAGGCACATTTTATGCCTGTCTCATTTTCACAAGCAGAAATCCCTCTTGCAAAGGTTCTCTTTTAAATGTCATTCTTCTGTTATTGCTTACGTCTTAAGGATTTTTTTCATAGATTTTATTGTCTCTCAGTGACTCCTGCATAGTTGTTGATGGATGGCTTATACTCAGCTATTCCTTTTCTTTTCTGTAAATTAAGTTGGGGTGTCCATATGCATTCAAACTAACATACAGAATGCAATTAATAAACTTTTATAGAGCTGCTATGAATCCATCACATAAATATCACTGAAATCATGTGGTTTCTATGCTAAAGAAATGAATCTGTTTCTTATGAGAACTATACTGAGCTTACTAGAACAAAATGTTCAATCAAATCTGTCATCTGAGATTGCAAAGTAAGTTGTGAATATATCCTGTAAATACAATCTGTATTTAAAGTTAAATACACAAATGCACTTAGCTTTTACCTGCTATTACATATTGCACTACAAACTCAACACACGTTGAAGAATTCAAGTGACAAATACCTAGGAAGGATAACTAGTAGGTATACAATAATTTATCACTGAAATTATATCTAAATTATGCTACTCCTTTAACACCACCACTTTTATTCTGCTCTGAAAATATTCTATATTTTGAATTGTGCATTATTGCTTTAGTATTAAAAAAACCCTCAACCCCTAGATACAGAATCCAACATTTTGACTTGTTAAATTTCATCCAATTAATCATTGCCCAATACTCCCATCTGAGATCCCTCTGCAAGGCAGCGTCCTAGCTAATGCCTAGTTCCCCTTGTTTTTGTAAATATATCAGTGCTGTACCTTTTCTTGTTTGACATTTGTTCACACTCTGTTGTGTACCTGCCCTGATCTTTCTTTTTTTTCATGCAGAAATACGCTTATAGATTTCCATGAATTTTAATCTAAAAGCTGATTTGAAAGTAGCTTTTTACTTTTTGGCTGGCTGTTGCAATTTGTAAGGCATGTTCTTTAAAGTCAACAAATAACAGTTTTGAGTCTCAAAAGACCAGCTCTAGTCAAGAGATTGTGTGGATGAGCAAAAGCATATAGAAAAGGTCAGCAATTTGATATAGGATTTTTTTTAATCTAGTGGGGGAGGTATTTAGATATACATAAGAGAGTTAGAAACACAACTCCAGCAAGGGGCAGTGGAATTGTCCTTCTAAAAAGCTTTGAAAATGTAGATAAGTAATTTAAAAATTACTTTTCTGTATTTTGTTAAGTTGCTCCCCTCCCAATTCTATTTAGGCATGACAGGTGGAAGTTAAATTTCTGAATAACTTATTACCACTGAGAGAGGGTAAAACAGGGAGGAAATTAAAATATATACTCTGGGAATATGGCTGAAAAGTTCATTTCGATTGAGCAGATGAAAAAATGGAAATTTGCTGGCAGTTGCATTAGAAATTACTTCTAGTATGTAATGCTTTAAATCATCTTAAAGCTCAGTATTTAAAATAAATAGCCTCAAATATCACTATTTTAAAAAATCTCAAAACTATTTCAATTATAAGAAATTATATTTGAAACATTAACTCAATTACAGTAAGTAAATAATGAAGAAAAGTGTAATGAAGTATTGAAAGTGTAATGAAGAAAACATTTTCAGGGCTCATAGTGCAGCAACTGGTCCCACAGCTTTCTCCTGTCATCCTGAGGAGCTTGGCTACAAGGGAAAATTCTTATTTTCTAGAACAAATAGGCAAACCTCCTCAGGGAGTTCCTGTTACCTGTGCCAGGTGACCCTGCCTTGGCAGGGGAGTTGGACAAAATGATCTCCAGAGAGATGTTCTCCAGAGGTCCATTCCAGTCCTAATAATTCTGTCATTCTGTGACTTTCCTGCAACTCAGCATATAATTTTATTTTAGTCTCTTATTTAAAAAAAAAATAAATAAAAGTATATTTCACAGCTTGAAACAGCATTTCTGCTGACATGAAAACCATCTGCCACAGCACAGTATGTAGGAACCCAATGAAATAGATTATTCCTTAGAACTGGTATTAAAACTGCTGTTCACTTGGCTAATTTCAGTAAACAGATTAAGAAAAACAAAGCCAAAGCTGGACATGTAGTGCACAGAAAAAGACTAGCAGGTCCTGGAACTGCTCCGTGAAATTTCAAGACAATATATATGAACTGAATGGTACCATCCTGGTAGAAAAACTCACTGGTGTTTGAAGAGATGTAAACTCCCCCAAATTATTTCTGTAAAGGGCTGAAATAGCTGTGATCGCTAAAAGCATTTTGTTGTTCAATAAGACAGACTGAAGGCCACAAGAATGGAAAGACATCAGGCCGAGGTCTTTTGCAAAATAATCTGAAAATCATTTGAAGCCCTTTGACAAAAGCATAGCTAGTCATTTAGGGAGGCAAGGGTAGTGTTCAGCCTTTTCATTATCTAGTAATAACAGTGTTTTAAGGGGAAGGGGGGAAGGGGGAGGAAGAAAAAAAAGAGAGAGAGAAAANCCTCGCCCGCCGCCCTCCGCGTTACCGCGGCGACGGGCGGGAGCTGCGGCGGGACGGGCGCCGGGCTGGCCGGGCTGCGGGGCTCGTACCGCGGCCACAGCGGCAGCGGGGACGGCAGCGGCGGAGGGCAGAGCACGGCAGGTAACGGGGCGCGATGGGGCGGCCGCGGAAGCCCGGGGGCAGCTATCCGTGCCCCGGTCCCCTCAAGTGCCCGGCAAGGAGCCAAGGGTGTCCCTGTGCCTGTGTCGCCTCAGGTGTCGATCTCCTGTGGCTGGTCCTGTGGGAGCATCGCCTCTGGTGCCTGGTCCTTTTTCAGCCAGTGCCAGTGTCCTTTTTCAGCCAGTGTCACCTCCGGCGCGGGTCCCCTGCGGGGACAGCGCCCCTTGGGCAATGTCACCTCCAGTGCCTGCTCGCTGTGGAGCCAAGGCTGCAGTGCCATGTGTCATTGCCCACACGTCTGTGGGTACCGATACCCGTGCGCTTGAGAGCTCCACTGCTCTTCCCCATCAGCAATTAGGGCTGTTCCACGCTCCCCCGTCACCCACAATGTTCTTGCACGCAGGCAGGCACGCCCCACATCCTTGTGTCCTGCTGGACCCACAGAACCGATCTCAGCAATAGCTTTGTTCTGGTCTTCCTGCCGAGGTGTTGGAGGGCTGCGTGTCTCCGACTGCATCTGCCAGGCAAGGGAGTGACCAGTCAGTAGGAATCCGAAACTGTGTTTGAGAGCTGTTGTAGCCTGGGTGGAGGTTAATCACGGTGTGCAAAGGTACAAGTGTTTGATGAACGCAGCCATGGATCAATGGCAAATTTAGATTCATGTGCTTCCGAGTCTCTTCGCAAATCATTGACATCGCTCAACAGGGAATGATTCANGGGGAAGGGGGAGGAAGAAAAAAAAGAGAGAGAGAAAATATTTTGCCTACTGATTTTTTAAATTATGTTAAAGGTAAAGTACATGCTCTTTACCCCGGGTGAAATTTTCTCGTGGTGAAATTCACTCCAGCTTCCTTCGGCTCGAAGGAGGGACGCAGGGAGTGACCGCGGGATGCCCGCACCGCTCCCCCTGCCCTCGTCGGGGCCGGTGCCCGGCCCTGTCCCGGCCCTGCCCCGGCCCCGGCCNCCCTGCGGGGACAGCGCCCCTTGGGCGATGTCACCTCCAGTGCCTGCTCGCTGTGGAGCCAAGGCTGCAGTGCCATGTGTCATTGCCCACACGTCTGTGGGTACCGATACCCGTGCGCTTGAGAGCTCCACTGCTCTTCCCCATCAGCAATTAGGGCTGTTCCACGCTCCCCCGTCACCCACAATGTTCTTGCACGCAGGCAGGCACGCCCCACATCCTTGTGTCCTGCTGGACCCACAGAACCGATCTCAGCAATAGCTTTGTTCTGGTCTTCCTGCCGAGGTGTTGGAGGGCTGCGTGTCTCCGACTGCATCTGCCAGGCAAGGGAGTGACCAGTCAGTAGGAATCCGAAACTGTGTTTGAGAGCTGTTGTAGCCTGGGTGGAGGTTAATCACGGTGTGCAAAGGTACAAGTGTTTGATGAACGCAGCCATGGATCAATGGCAAATTTAGATTCATGTGCTTCCGAGTCTCTTCGCAAATCATTGACATCGCTCAACAGGGAATGATTCAAAACAAATTTCCGTATGGAGACCCAGGGCTAGATTCAAGCTCCGCACCACCTCTGGTATCTCAGTGCTGTGCAAGTCAGGGAGCTGAGCTTACTCCCGAAGTTTTTGTCTCGCCCATTCCAGCCTGTAATTAGAGTTCCACTCCCCGGTCCTTGTTGTTTGCAATGAGAAAATTCCATAATGTGAAAGGAAAGCATGGAATTATCCAGTTTGCACTACTTGGCTATGTAAATGAATGCATTTAAGAATCTGAATTACTTGATTTTTGGTGTTTTAACAGGTTAAAACAACCATCAGTGTTATGGAGGAGGACTTAGAAGTGTTCCAGGAACAAGCTGTGACTGAGTATGTAGTGACTTACTGTCTTGGGAGTTGAATATATGATGGAATCGAATTACATAGGTTTATTAAAAATGTGAAGCACAAAATATTAATGATTTTGGAAGCAAACTTGATTCTCTGTTTCTTCTGCTTTCCATGCAAACTGGAGAAGTTGCTGATAATTAAGACAAGACATCTTACTGCTTTGGCTAATACTCTACTCACTGTTTCTGTTAGGTATTTAAATATTCGTACCTGAAGCAGAGGCGGGGGAGAATGAAAGTATGTGGGGTTTTATTAAGATGTTAAAAAATGTTATTTCAAACTTTTTTTTTTTTAAGTACTTGAAGTTGCTAGGCTACAGCGATATAAACTTACTTATCACAGCTCTTAAAACATTAAGAATCTTGAAAACAAGATTCATTGCTAAAGCCCTAGCCTTATTTTGCACAGATAAAAACTACAATTGTTCTCCCCAAGTACTAAGTGCACTTTTCATAAGAACACATAATCATTTTTTTATTTTTACATAATACAAGTTTAGTTCTTTTAATGTTAATCTAAAAAAAGTTAGTATTTAGTTAATCTAAAAAATATGTTAGCACAAATTCTTTCTAAAGAAGTAAGAACATGAGTAAGATTTGATGTAGGACCTCATCCCATTCAGTATCTTCAAAGAACACACAAATATAAGAAGTACTTCCCCACTTAATGACTTAAACAGAATATTTATCCATCCTAATTTTGTAAGTAAACTTACTAACTACTTTTCAAATTAACCAGTGTAAAAATATTTCTTAAAATAAAAGAGACACAATCTATCATATCTATTTCTGGCCCAATGAAGTTTTTAATGGGATTTAAAAGTATGCTGTGTCATACTGAAGACAAATGCATTCACTTTTCACGATAGATATAAGTTGCTGCAGTAAAATATTCTGATCAGTGTGGTGTCCCCTGCCCCGTTTTTGGGGTTTTTTTTTTTTGCTTTGAGGGAATTCTTTTTTTCATATCATAGTTGTATGATTTGTAAAAGTAGCCATATAAAAACTTGAATTAGAAAACCCCAAAGGTATTGCTATTCTTTGGCTACAAGTTGGAAGGCTATTTCAAAAATTCAGGATTCTGCTTTGCCTTTATTTTAATCAATATATGAAATTTCAGGCTATTGCAGATGAATCTGGAGGAGTTTGTCCCATCATAAACCATAATTCTTGCTAGCTAGTTATTTCCATTAGCTATCCAAAGAATCTGGAAGAGTAGTTTAGGATACACCTTCACTGAAAGGAAACAGTTTCAGTCTATGCTGACAGTATTCCAGGGATAATGCAGTGCCTTTAAAATTTAGGAAAATGGCTGAGTAATGGTGGTGAAAATCATGACAATTACATTCCAGCTGCAAAGACTCATAAATCACAAATTGTCTCTCCACAGATGTGTACGATTCAGTATGGCTGAAAGTTGTTAAATAAGTTAGTTGTAGTTCTTACAATGGAACTTCGGAGTAGAAGATTCTATCTTAACGGGTTTGCATATTTCCTATTTTTAGAGCAAGGTTTGCAATAATAAAATGAATTAATATTGACTGTAGAAGCTGTGGTAAATATCCAAACCTAATGAATATACTATGTAAGATTGAGTAAGTTTTGCTTGTGTTTGCATAAATATGGCCATACTTATTTTCCTATTTGTGAGCAAATGTAAATAATAAGGGAAGAAAGTATAAAGTCAAGACAGACAGTATGAACCAAACATTTCTTAAATCATCTGTTTTAAAATAACAACTGCATTCTAGAGTGTATGGACAATACAATTCTTTCTATGTCTGTTAGGAAACTGTCAGAAAAAAGCAGACCTGTGTAGAACTCCAAAGCAAAAGTTGGATAAATAGAGCTAGGAAGGTCTAACTAGTGCAAAAATTGTTTGTGATAAAGAAAAAGGCCTGGAGGTGGTAAAACTTTTATCTGGATTTTGTCTAAATTTGGAAACATTTTGTTTTACATGAAGATAAATAGTTATTAATGACAGTAGAATATGACTCATCTCTGTTTTCACTTATATGGAGACAGAATAAAAGAAGACTAAGAGCTTGCCTACACCACTTTAAAATGAGGTTACTTTCAGTGTTTTGAGCTGTTTCAAAGTAAATGAACAAAAAAAAAATAGCTGCCACTTGCTGAAGTACAAGTCATTACTTCCTGGTATGACGAATCCATTCAATGTATGCATTCAGGAAACTGGGAATGCTGAATCCACATGGGTAAAAAAAAACATACATACTTCTTTGCTTATGAGAAAATTTGTTCTTTATGTGTTTGTTTATTTGGTATCTTATTAAACAAAAGAAACCACTGCATTCCACATCCAGTGACCAAAATAAATTCTCATGACTGTGGTGCCGTATAATTGACTATATTCTGAGGGGGCTAATTAGCACTCTTTTCAAAACACTAGTGTGACGCTGTTGGACACACAATGACAGACACACAACACTTGTCTGGTGAAGGCATGAACTCCGAACTCGGTTTATTCAAACATCTGACTGCGTATTTATAGTATTTCTACACAGCCTAGAGATTGGAGGAGAAGGTTGACACCTCTCCCATCCCATTGGTCAAAACAACTGCCCATCAGTTGATCCTTTCTCCAAGAGAAGGAATGTAAACAAACCCTGTGTAACATAAAACATTGCTTCTAAATATAACACCCGTGTGTGAGAAAGAAACTGAAAACTTTGAAAACATTAGAATTGTGAAAAACATCAGAAAGCTGAAGAAAATCAGGGCGACACTAGTGGACTAAAGCAATAGTTACCGCAGCAAGTAGCACCTCTCTGCTGGTGGGTGGAGATGACTGCAGATCAGTGTTCAATACTGGAGCCTTGATACAGAGTAGTTTTGGCAGTAGAACAGCAGCGGTAATCTACAACTTTGCATACAGATTTCCTTTTGCATCTCCAAGTGTGCTTAGAGGATCCAGGTAAGGAATTAGACAAAGTGAAGCTAGACTGAGAAACTCTTTCAGAAGGGATTTTTCTTTCAACAGCTCCCTTTTATATAATGATGGCTCTAGGTTCAAGAAGCATGCAAGAACTGTTGAGAGAAATCTTTTTAGCAACAAATGCAGAATTTGCCGTGTGCAGGAAGATCTGAAAACGGCAGGTGAAATTGAAGAGTGAAGGGTGTCAGCCATGGTGGGTCTGAAAGGGTAATCTGATGATCTAGGCTAGAAGTTGTGTTCTTACTTGCATAACAATATATAGATTATCCATGTGACACACAGTAAAGCAAGTGCCTGTTTCTGAAGGCTAAAATCACATAGCTGAGTCGTTGCTGGTCGTTCACCAAAGTGTTGCCATGTGACATTTGAGGAGGCTGGAAGTGCACAGGTCTTTACAGCAGTATCAAGGGAAAGGTGGTCCTGATGTAGCAGGTAGACCTGATAAAGCAGTATCGCTTTATCTTCTGTTTTCAAAATCCTATTTTATATTCCACCCAGAGGCAATCAAAGTTTACCCATCATTAATGATACTTTTGAGATGGGTTCCAGGCACTTGGGAGGGAGGTGTTTTTGTTTTGAGATGTACATCACTTGCTTGCACTTTGCTTATTGTCATTCTATGATTTGTATTAAATTTTAAAACGGCACTGCCAGCAGTGTTAACATTAAAAAGTCATTAGGGTTTATGTTTGCATTTAAAAAGCCCTTCCAAGCTTAACATTGATACTGTTACAGTTTCAAGGATTTGTGGACGTGAAAGAAGTTTTAAAGAATTTAACTTTAAAAAATCATGCTAAGTTTTAATTATGATACTATAAATCTAAAAAATTCACTCAAATTTCCTATAATAATTTTCAAAACAAGGGATGCGCACAATTTAAGCACAAAATAAATGATTTGTGATAAACCCATATCCACATTAAGGAAATGTATTTTCAGTTTAGTGCAGTCAAAAGTTAAGCAAACAGGCAAACTCAAGATTGATGAAGTGAGGTTCCACATACACTTGAAGACATCATTTAACTTTCCCATTTCTTTCTTTCTGTTGTTGAAAAGTGGTTAGTTTAATCACAATTAAATTAGAATTGTAGCAATGTAAATAAAAATTTGTTTTCTCCCTTATTCTTTGTTTGAAAAAATAAATCTCTTTATGTTTTTAGAGCTTCTCCATGTGAAGCTGAACTTCAGGAATTAGTGCATCAAATTGACATCATGGTAAACAGAAAGCAAGTAGAATGGGAAAGAAAGGTGACAGCTTTGGAAGCAAAGATGGATATCCAGGATCAAGAATTAGCAAACGCCCAAAGCAAACTGGATCAAAAAGGTCACGAGGTATTTAAGAATATCACATTCTATAAAGAAAGTATTTATTCTGGTAGTTTCTTATTAGTATGCTTTAAATTCTCTATAAGAAGACCGTTTGTTCTATCGTGTAAAAATACCAAACACCCCTTGAAGGTCACTAATTATCCTTAGTGTTTTGTTTTAAAGTGTGCTTCTGTTCTGAAAGGGATTGTAAAAATGTCATTGAAAATCTCATATTTCTTCTATTTCCCTAAAGTCTACATCAAATATTCTCGGGTTAGCTGTAAAAAGATAATTTGATGTTTTTTCTAAATGCCAGCACTTCTCATTTCATCAGAAATTTTAAATGGAAGAATGCAGTTCAAATAGGTTCCCAAAATTATGTCTTTGTTACTCCAGTTTATACCTGATTTTTAACACTTTACATGATATATCTTTGTATGATAATTTTATTCATTGTGAAGATTCGAAATGTGTTACTACTTAGACTTTCTTATGAAACTTAAAGCCCCAGCATACCTGATGTTGTCTGTACTTCACAGTCTTTTCTGCTGAATAATTATGCAGAAGCATCAAGAAATCCTTGCATAGCATTCAGTTCTAGTTCAAGCCAGGTGAATTTAGGAGGGCATCCTTGTGTGAGCTAGGTAGCTAAATTGCCTGTGGGGGTTTTGAAAATGGAGTGACTCTCCCTAGTGAGCAATTGGGAACTTGCCCTTAGTCCCTGCAGTCAGAGGAACCAAGAGAATTCGAGTAGTCCATTTGCAAAGCATCAATTTATTTGCTGTACAGAGACATCTGAAATACTTTAGCATATTCTACCAAGCTTCCAGCTGCCCCTCCAGAAAAGCACAGGTGCCATGTATGTTCTCTGTCATATTTCTCAGGTCTCTGTGAAACTCAGTAATATCACAAATGGCACTGCACTTAGGGAGCTGAAATGAATCTACAGTGTCTTCTGCAGACACTGAATTCTGTGGACAATTATACATAAATAATTGTACATAAATACTGGAAGGTAATTTGTATCATTTTATAAGCCATGCAAGGAAAATTTTCACTATGGGGAACAGCATAGTTGGGTTAAAAAAGCTTTCAAAAATGGTCTTTCATGACAGACTTGTCATTATGATTAAATCATAGCATCAGTGTGCAAAGAGATTTTATACTATAAAATCCCTAATTTGATTTTGACACAATCTGTGTCTGTGGTATGCAGTTTTATTGTCAAGTTACTGAATTAATAGTTATTTTTAATGTCTCTCCTTAAAGCAGTGGTCTTCTTTCAAAGTTTCAATTTACTTTCCCAAAAATTACATATTTTGAGAAACGTCAGAAAAGGTACATTTGAATGCTTATTTTAACTTTAGGTGGGACTACTTCAACAAGAATTGGAAAACTTACAGAAAACTAAAAATGAAATGGCTCAGAGTTATGAAACTCAGCTTCAAGCACTGAAATCTCAAGTAAGAAAAATGTCAGTTTCATTATTTTGTGATTGCAGTATAAAAAACTAACACGTGCCAAATTGTATAGATGTGCCATTATGGATTTGGGAAAGATGAATCATGTCATACAAATGATGATGACTACAGCTTCCTACCAGGCTCCGTTATGATTTATGTACTGTCGTGTTGAAACTCTTTGGATGGATTTTGATGTGGACGTGACATCTATTATGAAGACAGATACTTGATTTCCTAGCTTCAAACTAATAAACAAAAGCCTTGGTGAATAAATAAAATAGATAATTGGATTCATGCTAATATGTGTCTGATGCACGTTAGGGATTTTAAGATTTATACTGTGCTTGTCATGTCTTTGCTGTACCTTTTTCTGGTTTCAGTTTCCCTGATTTACTCAACTGTTCAAGTGGCCTGATAGCTTTCCATAAGGTATAGATTTCTATTATACCAAAACTGGAGTAACCTACATTAATGATGTTGGGAGTTTGTTCTGACTTTATTTATTTCAGAGTGTTCTTGCAGCCCAGAAAGCCACTTGTATCCTGGGCTGCATAAAAAGAAATGTGGCCAACAGATGGAGGGAGGTTGTTTTCCTCCTCTTTTCTGTGCTGGTGAGGCCCCACCTGCAGTGCTGTGTCCACTCTGGGGTCCCCAGTACAAGAAAGACTTCGACCTGTTGGAGCGAGTCAAGAGGAGGCCACGAAGAAGATCAGAGGAGTCTGAACCATCTCTCTGGTGAAGACAGGCTAAGAGAAAGGACAAGGGTTTTAAACTGAATGAGTGCAGATTTAGACTGTACCTGAGGAACAATTTATTATTTTTTCAGTGAGGTGATGAGACATTGGAACAGGTTGNATTAATAAACGTATTGCTTATTTTTAATGTTATGTTGTCTTTAATTTGTATTTTCTTTTACATACGAAAACAGATTTGGAAAAGAGTTCTATAAATAGGCAGTGAATGCTTTGGCTGTTTTGTAATGAACACTTTTAATCATTTGGGAAAGTAGCTAGAAATAAAAGCTGGTTTATAATTTACACAAATTACAGAAAAGCATCATCTTAGCATGACCATTGTGAAAATAAACATCACACAAAGAAAAAGACTGTGATATTTTATGCATAAGTAGTGAGGTATCTTTAGCAGTGCAGAACTACCCTCAAAAATATAGTAGAGCTCTATTTTCTTTATAACATTTACTGCAATATTTTTCACTTCCTAATTATTTTTTTTTATCCCATGCTAAAAATGCTTGGGTTTATGTTACATGTTGTTGCTAATATCTTCACTGAAATTGAACCTTCTGAAATTGAAAATCCAGGGCATTTTTCATAAAGATTTTTATTTTGGAGTTTTTAATTAGCCTACAAGTCCTTTCCATGGGCAAATGCAACCTGTTTTCCCTTTTATTTTTTTGAAGAAGCTGATATTTTCTAACCTACAAGATTTTCTCTTTAAACCTGGTTATCTTTATTGCCCAAATTCTCCTTTTTAGTTACCACTCAGAACCACTTAACCTTTCTTTTAGGTTTTCTTTTTTTTTAGCCCTGAATGGTCTTGTGGGGAATTTGTCCTATAAATTATTTCTTGCAGTTT
>VYZR01061678.1:0-11183 GCA_013400675.1 Oxylabes madagascariensis
AATAGAATTACTATGGCAGGACACTTCCAGCTGCTGTGTCCCAGGCTATATTTGGTGTCCTTGTGTAAGCTGTTTGGAACTTCCTGGAATGTTCCTGGTGGTGACAGGCACTACAGGCAGGCGCTAAATGAAAATAAACAATTAAACCCCTCTGATAAGCTTGACACCGTGTCACATTATTGATTTGACTCAGACCTGTGCCAATATTTCTGTAATCAACCCTGCTGTGGTCTTGTATGGTGAGGTGAAGGATATGTAACCTTATTTGAATTTCAAAGAGCCTGTTAGGGAGCCATCTGATATTTTATAATGTCCTTCCGTCTGTTGTACAAGAAGCAGTTCAAGCAACACATTTCTCAGAGTGTGGATACCAATGGAAAAAAATGACATTCATCCTATAGACCGTGATGCTGCTGGGTAGAAGATTTAAGTCAGGAAACAAAGGCTTGTACTGCATGTAAATTCCAGAAAAATGATTTGGTGTTTAGTGAAAAAATAACCTTGAGCTTCAAGGACAAACTGCCTTCGTTGGTATAAATTGTTATAGATTCATGATCTTCTGTGGTGCTCTGGCAATTAATTCTGTTTGGTCTGTCCCTCAGCTGTTTATATGTTTATGATTTTATTCCCTTGCTAAAAGCCATAGTTCTGTCATTTCTGTCCTGAAATGGGATCAGTATTTTGTGTTGTAGCTCCTATTCTAATTAAGGCAGCTTTGCCTATTTGTCATCGTGTTTTACTTTCCTGGAAGAAAAAAAAAAATACTTGAAATTTCTCAAATGACTCCTGCATAAAAACGAATATATAGCATAAGATAGCTGCACTGGGGCTTGTGAGTGTTTGTGAAAACGTGGGGTTTTCCTGTTTTGGTTTTCTTTTTGTGCCTGTTCTGTCCAAAATCCCTCCTTGGCCAGTCCTGATGTCACAGAAATCTTCATGGAGTTCCATTTTACTAGGAGTTGTGCCAGGTTCTGTGTGAGACTTTCACAGAAAGAACCAGTTTTCAAGGTGGGCAGAGACTGTGCTGCTGCAAATGAGGTCGTAAAGGTGGAGAACAATTTTCCCCAAAGGAGCACAAAGATCTGCGACAGTTCTGGGAGCAGTCACTCAGAAAAGACAGCCAAGCCCTGGAGAATCTAAACACAATGAGATTTTAGACTTGCTCTACACATTGCCGGAATTAACTTAGTTTGAATCAGTAGTGACTTCTCACCCTTTGACCAGATCTGCTTCCAGGGCTTCAGACGGACCCGAACCCTTGGATTTTGGCATTGTTAAATTTTCAGAACAACAACTGAACTGCTAGGTTCTGTAGCAAGAGCATTTTTTAAAATTTTCTTTTACAGCTTTTTAAAGCAACAAGTTTTGCTGTAGTCCAATGCATCAAAGTTTTTACCGGTTTTTAAGCAAGTTTGTTTTTCCTTGAANTTGGAAGACCTATCCATTTGCAGAGTCCTAGGATGAGACAAGGGCCTGATTTGTCAGACTGCTCCCAAGTGATTAAATGAGATTAAGTTTTAGAGCTGCTGACCTTTAATAAATTTCAAGGCTCACCAAAGAATCCTATGTTAGGCCCATGGACACACATGTTTTGAAAAGGTCAATTATGACAAGTTTTTTGAATTTGCATAATTATGCTCACCACGGCACTTGGAATAAAAATAGCAAATGCTTTGTCCTTTTGAAGTATTTTCCTTTCTTCCTGTCTTTAACTTGCTTTTACTAAGCCATTCCAACATTCATTGATGAGCACAGGGAATGTGGACTGTGTTGGGAGCTGAAGCAGGACTCTGGGAAGGGATAGGATGGATAGGGAAGAACCTTTGTGCTCTGGCTCTTGTTCAGTGAAGTCAGGAGCTGGGAGAGGCACACGGACAAGAAGCCTGAATGAGGGCATTGTGGAAGCAAGGTAGTTCTGATGTGAAAGAATTCCGATTACAGGGGTGAAAAGAAACCGAGTGAGGCATAAGGGGCTGAATATAAACAGGAAGACCAAGATTGGAGAGGAGAATTAGGACAGGGAGCTGTGAATGGGGAGGATCTGTCTAAAGACTTGAATCATTGTCCTTGTGTGGGAGTCTGAGAAGTCACCCTCTAGCAGGAAATGTCACCCCCCTCCAGTGATGATCTGAGTGGACAACCTCCTGAGGCTGCGGGAGGAGTTTTCAAAAGTATCTTTCTAAGAACATCAAAGTTAGGAGTAATCTGAAGGGGAGCACAGTTCTGGAGTGTAAGGTGTGTTTATTAGGACCATGGTGTTATTCAGAGGACAGGGTGCCTTGTTCGTGGATCACAGCTGTGCTGAAGAAAGTGGCTGAGGAAGGTGAAGAAGGGTGGGGGAACCACTGGGAGAGGAAGGAAGCCTTAGCAGCAGTTGTCCGTTGTCCTGGACGCTTCTGTGCTTTGGGATTCTCAAGTTACCCTCAGTAAGTTGCTTAAACTAAACTTTCCGTGGTGGGCTATGCACAGGGTTGCAAGTTGTTGAGCTGTGCTGGGTAGATGTATCCGTGAAGTGCTTTATAGTAACTTCTAAATTTCCTGAAAATCATGTCTTGGAAGTCTCAGTTAAGGCACCCAAAAGCAATGGAAGCATTTTACTTACATCTCCTTGTTTTCATTTCCCACTTGCAGCACGGCAGCAGTGCTATTATCTTGTCTCACACGGGTCATTAGGGAAGATAACTTGTTTATCTTCAAGATAAAAATTCTGCCTTTGGAATGGGATTTGAATGATGTGTGACAAATAGGGCTATGGCTTCCCTCTGAAGAGCAAACAGAATAATATGCCATTTGAAAGGAAAAGGAATAGCATGTGGAGTGAGCACCAGCCAATCTGTGCCCTTGGTGAGACAGATTATGAAGGGAAACATTTTGGTTGCATAATTCTAGGCCTTATACACATGGGAGGGTCAAATTAGTGTTGTTCAGGCAGCTTGAATTCTGGCACTTTTTAACTTTGAATGCTACAGTTCCAACTTTAGCATTTATCCTGCTGGGTTGTGCATTAGAGGTGTAAAACACGCTTACTGCCATGTGCTCTGAACAGCACTGCCAGTGAAAGGCAATGCTTTTTTCCCCCCTGTTAAATGACTTAATGTTTTGTGTTGCTCTTCCAACCACAGTTACTTTAGACATTTTACATGCATGGTAGTCAGGTTGGTGAGAAATAACATGGGAGCTGGCATTAATATTGCAGGGGAGAGCAGATCTGATGATGTATTGCATTATATATGGGGCTCCAGCACCTAAATGCTGGAGGCATGGAGGCTCACACAAGAAATCTTGAGGGATCTGAAGGATCCAGAGTACTGGAATTGTGATGGTGGTCGTTCAAAGGAGGTTGCAAGGATGGGTTTAATATGAAGGTCACCTGCAGGCTAAAATGAAATATACCCTTGATGCTGCTCTGTGATGAGCAGGGTCAGGAGTGTAGGCAACCCTTTTCTGAGCTGACCTTCTGACCCTGTCAGAGACTCCTGGACTGCTGCTTTCTCCTTGGTACCCTGGCACCACTCAGATGAATGGTGGAGCAAGAACTGGCTTTAAACCTCCCTGGGTTATGCTGGTTGAAAGGTTTATTCTTTCTCTCTAGCTGTCTCTGGTGTTTTGGTGGTGTAATGTCAGGAGCAGAGTGGCTGCTGCGGTGCTGTGCATGGCAAAATTGCTGTGCTGGGATGGGTGGAGTTTCAGAGCCCCCAGGGAGGATAAGCTCTGTTGGAAATTTGCATTTACATATGTGTGAAGATGCTCAACAGAATCCCTTTAAGTGTTGTGTCTTCTTAGTGGGATTGCCTTGGTCACCTTTAAAATTCAGAATAGTTATTACTCTTTGCTTTTCTGTGAGAAGGCTCTGTTGGTTTGAAGCTTGGTACACTGAAGGTTCTTGAGATTGGAAAAAGCTCTGGTGGATTTTGTTCCTTCTGCCTGTGTGCATGGAAACCCCTCCCCAAGCTTCCTGGAGCAGCAGTGGGTACTGTCTTACAGAAGGGGTGATGTGGTGGTTGTTACGTATTTCCTGTGGAATAGGAGAGTGGCTACTGAGAAAACAGTTTAAAACAGAAATCCAAAGAATGCTGGGCAATTCAGATACAATTTTTCATCCTCACATTTCATTGCAAGGCAAGAGTAAGTGCTAAGAAAGCAAAGGAGCTGTCAGTGACAGCATGCGCTGCCCACCCTGTGCTACATGGCAGGAACAAAGAATCTCATTCCTGCCTTTTTTAATGATTCACTTTACAGGAGAAGAGAGAGGGTAGGCTGTCGTGTCACTTTCCTTCCGAAATGCTGTGGGCAAATGGTTTTCCGTTTGTTTCCTGACATTTTTCATATAAAACATGGTTTGCTGTAGGGGTTATTAAAACCTCTTGGAAACAGTGGATCCAGGCACTCATTTGCAAAAATGAGGCAGAACAGATTCAACCCTTGTCATCCGTGTAAAATCAGGAAGAATTACAGAGGTCAAATGGCTTCAAAGCTGCTTTTAGAGAGTGTCTGCTTGTAGCCAAGTTCATGATCCTTCTTAAGGAAGGAGAATCATGGAAATCTCTGCCTGCTGTGCACTGTGGAAGCAAGAGCAGCCAATTTGTGTGAGATAATGTATATTGGGAGTTTCTAAGGCAGACTCAGGTCAATTTTAGAAGGGAGGGCTGAAAAAAGGTTTAATATAAATGACTTGCCTTTGAATACTTTCTGTTGTCTCTTCTTGGGGCGGGCCAGTTGTCNGTGCTGGAGGTTTCACTCACAGGCCAATTTTAGAAGGGAGGGCTGAAAAAAGGTTTAATATAAATGACTTGCCTTTGAATACTTTCTGTTGTCTCTTCTTGGGGCGGGCCAGTTGTCTTGGGTGAGGAATTCCTCTCCTAACTTCCCTGTTCATCCCTGTGCTGCTGCTGCTGGAGGTTTCACTCACCGTCCAGAAGCAGGGGGGCTTGGCTTCCGGATCCTGTCTGGAAGATGGCAAGCACCATCCAGAGGCATGAAGTAGGTGGAGGTCAGAGTGGAAGTTTAGGCTTGACAGGAGAAAGGAGAGTTAATTGAGGGAGATTGGTGTTGCCCGATGCAGCCTTCTGAGAAGAAATTGCTTTGTATTCTTATCAAGATTTTTCCCATACTCCAAGTGTCAACAAGAGGGTTGTTTTCATATTTTCATGGAGGAGGAGAGGGTTGATTGACCATTGACCTGACCAGTAGGCGAGAGAGGTGGCAACTCTCACCTCCAATCCATGGATCCCTTTGGAGTTCTATAAAATGTGAAAGATGTAAATAAAGTTCCTCTTTTTCCGGCATGACTCAGCGTGTAGAGGTAATCCTTTTCTGTCTCTCCCCACAATTGGAGAGGCTAGAAATATATGAATGACTCTTCCTCATGCTGTAGAAAGAAAGCAGCCTGTGCAGGAGCTAAACTGCTTTAAATCTCAAAAG
Source organism: Oxylabes madagascariensis (assembly GCA_013400675.1). Classification (NCBI taxonomy): domain Eukaryota; kingdom Metazoa; phylum Chordata; class Aves; order Passeriformes; family Timaliidae; genus Oxylabes; species Oxylabes madagascariensis. The sequence continues at coordinate 5,422 of VYZR01061678.1, forward strand.
GCGAATATGATCAAAACAATTCTCCTTCCCTGCAATTGGCTGTGGCATCAGATGGTTTCTGCTTCTCTGATGCCTGCTGTTCCCAGCTGGTTCAGTTCCACCTGCTCTGGGACAGGCACTTTCCACCTCTGCAGTCCCCTCAGATCCTGCTGCTGGTTCTCTTTCAAAGCAGTGTGGAGTATCCCATCCCAGGAGGAGGCAGAGACATGTCATTAAGGAGCTTTGAGAAAGGCAGGTAGGCACAGAGAATGTGCTTGTGTTTGTGTATCACTGAAGGGAAATCCTGCCAGCCTTATGGCCCAATTGCTTACAGGTGGGTTGCAGAAGGGAGCGGTGGCACCAGCGGGAAATTGTTTGGGCCACTGAGCTCAAACTGGTGTCTGGCTGTGAGCGGTGTCCCTCTGGGGTCAGCTTGTGGTCCAGTGCCCTTTAACAATAGCTGGGGTGGGCAGAGGGTTGCCCAGGAGTCAGCAGTGTGCCAGGCAGCAAAGGAATCAGCTGGAATGCTGTGAGGGCAAGGGCAGGAATCCTGCCCCTCCGCCGAGTCCCTGCCAGCCTGAGTGCTCGGTGTCCCTGACCCAGCACAAGGACCAGGAGCAGATCCAGGAACACCACCGAGGGGGTCAGAGCTGGAGCATGGACCAAGCCCTTCGCAGAGGTGCACTGGGGCAGGAGAAGGGGCAGCAGGCACAAGTTGTAACATGAGAAATTCTGGCTGGGTAAAACAGGAAAAAATCGCCATGAATTGATCAAACTCGGGAACCAGATCCTGGAGGAGGGGTGACATCTGTGGTGTTGATGTTCAGGACTTGCTGGGCAGAGCCCTGAGCACCTTGCTTTGAGCAGGAGATTGGATTAGAGACCTCCAGAGGTTCATTCCCACCTACGTGGTTCAGCAGTGTTAGCAGGAGACCAGCTCCTTCAGCTCGCAGGCACTAGCTTGTCATCAGCCATGAATCATTTAGTTGTTGAACTTTTTACCCAATTTCACTTTCCCAGTGCCCCTTCTTGGGAGGGATGCTCTGTTTTTATTTTTTATTACTCCAGACAGGTTTAGTGCTAAAATATTTCTTTAGATATTTTTTTAAGCAAGGTGGCCTCTGGCTGCATTTAGTGTCCAGTTGGAGGGAACTGGCGGCATTATATAACAACACTAAAGCAAATCATTCTACCTCATAGCATTATTACCTTGATCTGAAAATTTCCCCAGGCTGCAATTTGTCACTAATATTGCTTTCAGCTAAACTTATCCATACAAAAAAGAAAAGGAGTTAATAGAGCTGCAGTTCTGTAGTTACCATCACTATTTTTTTTGGGATGAGTTATTGCTTAGTACATTTTACTGACCAGGCTTATAGAGTTCTTGGACCTTGAAAAATGATACAGTGGTTTATCATGGACTCCATAAATTGTTAGACTATGTAGCAGCAATATGTTAGACTCCTCCACCACAAGAAAGGAAGGTGTCTCTGAAACACCGTGTACACATACTGTACTGAAGTGAACACGTGGTTGTGATTGCCAGCGGCAGAACTGATGGAATGATACTGAGCTTCACTGCTGCTTTTGTGCTTTTGCTTGTTTTATGCCATACTTAACATAATTTGAATGCTGTGACAGTGACAGTGACAGTGACAGTGACAGTGACAGTGACAGTGACAGTGACAGTGACAGTGACAGTGACAGTGACAGTGACAGTGACAGTGACAGTGACAGTGACAGTGACAGTGACAGTGACAGTGACAGTGACAGTGACAGTGATATACTATAATATAATTCCACCTGAGACAATGCAGCTGGAATTAATAAGCTGGAGAGACAAGGCTGAGGTACTTTGTCATCAGTTGGCATTCGATTTTTTTTTCTTTTCCTGGTGGGAGTGCCAGCAAACCCAGTGAGGGGAGCAAGCTGTCCAGCTCAGGTGATGCTTTGGGTCAGTGCAGGGAGGACAGACCGGCACTGTGGTCCCATCCAGTGCTACAGCAAAGGTTGGACCAGCATCATACCCGATGCTTGTGAGCTGAAGATGGAATTGCCACTGAGCAGCTGAGGCTGGTGGGGTGAGAGGTGTGTCTTGTATCCACATCCAAATCCCCTGCTCATGCTGTGCTGCTTCTTAACTTTCTGTCAGAGGAGACCTCAGAGTGAGAGTGCCTTACTTGCTGATAGTTTTTGGTGGTGGAGTCAGAAAGGGTCTTGCTGGTGCAGCCTAGTGGATCTTATCTGGGTATTGGACCCTGAAGGAAAATACCAGGAAAAAAAGGTTCTGGCGAGGAGCTTTAAAATTCCTGATTCATCTCTTGAATTGTACCGTGGAGCTAACAATAGCCACTAGAAAGTGCAGAGCTGCGTGTGGAGTCTACACTGTTGTTGTTTTCATGCCAAAGAGATATGAGTTACCAACTTCTGACAGAAAAGAGGCTTCTCACTCTTCTTTTGTGCCAAAGTACAGCTATTGATGAAGGCTGATCCTGAAGTGCCCCAGAATTATAATGATCTTGTGATCCCTAACTGGGGCCTTGTGTTGTCCTGCATCCCCCTCTGAATCAAAAATACACTTAACTCATCCAGAAAGTCAAGCAGGACAGGACTGCTGTGTTCTCCAGCCTCACTGCTCATTAAGGAAGCAGACCACACTTAAATTCATATATTGCAATAACTTTGGCTGCAACTGAATTGCTGCTGGAAAGCTGAACTGAACTGTACTGCTTTTCTGGATGTGAGAATGCAGCTCAGATTGTGAAGAGACTGGTAGAGTTGTTTTTATAGCCTTGTAAAATTAAACTTTGTGTGCAATTGGCCCATAATGTTAACTCAGCTCTACTGGCAGATATTTTTGTTTTTTTAAATAGCCAAGGAAATAGAGTTATAAAATTAGCTGTTACTCATGTTTTGCAAGAGATCTTGGATTTGTGGTTCCTTTTGAAGTTTGTTGCTTAATTTAAAGGAGTGCAAAAGAGACTAGCGAGAGAAATTAATTGACATGAGGAACTATAGCAGACTTTAAATTAGTAGTTTCTCTAGTCAGTAACACATTTTAAAATATGTGTGAAAATACCTGCATGCACAAATAGTCTATGATGGCTTGTCAAAGAGCTAGGAGAAACTGTACTCACATCAAGTTGCCATCTTAGACTAATCCACATATTGAATAAATTTTTAAATTAATTGTCTGTGGCCTGTTAAAAATACAGGGAAATGGGCAAGTATATGGGGAGGAGGAGAGGGAAAAAATGAGTATGGATAATGCTTTGTTCTGTGTACAGAAACAGTCTGAATAAAAGCAGAAGAATAATGGTCTTTTTTTGACATCAGCTGCATGGGGGTTTTGGTTGGCAGTACAATAATAACAGCTGTCAGGCACTAGAGTGATACAATTTGATGTTTTTCTTTGAAATCCTCTAGCAGAGATTTCTCTAAAGTAAATTGTGGTTTTTGGTATCTACTGGATGTACTTTAACTGAGCTAAAGGTACTTGGTACTGCCTGAAAATTTGGCTCTTCAAGGATGCCAGGTTAGGCACCCAAAATCATTGGTACCTTTAGGGGAAGGAAATGTGTACCTTTTTCATTCTTACATATATTGATCTTGGCTGTTGAAGTATAAAACTTCAGGCTTCTTTTTTCTGGAATTTTTCCGGTGTTTTAATATGTTTCCATGGGGAAAATGCCAAGCAGTCCCTTCATTGACCCATTCCTCTGCAAATGAATGCCATTAATATATCCCAGTTCACTCCCTATCAATGTGAAGGCTGTAATACAATTTTTATCTGCCAAATGCCTCATTCTGTTTGTTTTAAATATCATTTTCTTTCAGTTGCATTTTAAACAGCTGTTTTCTGAATCCCTCCACGAATAGCAATTACATTTTATAATGATGATCTTTGTCATCTAAGTTTTTAACTAGTGGTTTGATTTCCTGCTCTCAGCAGTGTAAAACCGAGATAGCTCAAATGAAGTTTGAGCTGGGATGGCATAAAACTGGCATTGGTGCGTGGAAAAGTGACATATTTTGGTTTAGCTGTTGGAGATTTTGCACATATCCAGGCATCTGGAATGATACTCCTGCACCCAAAACTGCTGTGTTTTGTGTTTTGTGTATTGTGTCTTCTGCAAAAGATTCAAGTCCTGCTTTCCCTTACAGCACAACCCCCCCAAAACTACAGCTGGAAGAAATTCTCATCCCCTTCTGTCCTCCAAGAACCTTTCAGATCCACTGCCTCGTGATGGTTGGGCTGCAGTGCTCCTCCTGCTCTGTCTTGGCTCTCAGTGATATTTCACTGGCAGAGAAATTAGAGAAGGTCTTTATTTGGCTTGTGCCTAGAGGCTGCTTTTTGTTCTGTAGGTTCGTGCTCTTCAGCTGCTTGTATTTCACACTACTCTAGCGTGACGTTCTAGTTTTCAGGCCTCTTTATTTTTGTTTTAACCTTCAAGGGATATGTGGCAGTGTCTTAAACCAGCTTTGCTTCTGCAAAAATCACAATGTGGAACTGAAGCTTGGAGCACTGAGTGTGTCCACCTACAATGTTGTTTATTTGTCCCAGCGTGAGATGGTTGTGATACTGAGATTTTCTCAATTTTTTTTGGTGAAGGGAGTTTCAAAACTTAGCCACGCCAAAGTTCAATTTGGGTTCTGTGTGCCATTTTAAACCAAATTTAAACCTAAAAATCTGCCTGCTGAGAGGCTCTCATTCATCAGGGTTTGCAGGTTTTTTCAGTTGAGTTTTGCATCAGTAGAGGAGAAGATGTGTTGAATTCTTTTTGTTTCATCTGATGCTTGGTTAGGTCTCTCAAGCCTTAATCCCAGTTATGGTTTACTTTGGTACCATAAATGGTAAAACTTTCATGAATGTTTACCCCTTTTCTTTGCATTTTTTGGAGTGACCTTCTCCACTTAGCTTCTCTGCTCTGCTTGTGTGATACTCAGAACTAGAATTCAGATTACCCAAATGCACATTGAATGAAGTCATCCCGTATTAAGCAATTATTGAATCCAGATTCTCCGTATAAGCTCTCCTACTAAGCCAAGCCGGTCTCAAGCCTTGAGTAATTCTCTAGAGATGTTGGCATTTGGGTGAGGATTGCAGGGCTCAGGAGTCCAGTGCAAGCTNGAGGTTTGCAGGGCTCAAGAGTCCAGTGCAAGTTTTCTGTCTGCAGACATACGTGAACAGTGATGAATTAGCAGTGTTTTGTCTCTGAGCCAAGACACAGAATTTATTGCTGAAAGACCATTTTTTTTTTTCTGTCTAACAATGAAATGATTTTCGGAACATTTAGGCAGAGCAATTTTTGATTAAAAATAGTTTTGCCAGTGCTATGGTAGTTGAATTATGAGCTGTGGGCATCGGAGATTAAATACTTGTTGCGGGGAGTTCTCTGGAATTGAGCCTGTGAAAAGTGTGCATTATGCTGCAAATTTATTAAATATTGATTTCTGTAACAGTCTACAGGCACTAATGATTTTTCTAATATGGTGGTAAATAATATGAAAGAGATTAATATCTCTACAGAAAAAGTAATTGCAAATATGTTTAAACAACATACGAGTTACACTTGTGGATGCTGAGGAAGGTTCAACTTTGGCCTCTTGTTGAGTATCAGNTGAGAAGCTCTTGCAGAGGATGAGGCTGGGGGAAGGAAGCTGCCTGGCAGAAATGTTCATTCCTAAGTGCTGGCCTGTCTTGGTGAAAACCTGTCACCCCTGGGGCATGTGGACACTGTCCTTGCGACCAAATTCAAGGCACACGGACATACAATCCATTG
>VYZR01061678.1:16211-40294 GCA_013400675.1 Oxylabes madagascariensis
CATTCACTCAGCATGTATATCAGAACTGTGTCTCTTTGTTCCCTCAAAACAATATGGAAACTCAGATTTATGGGTGGAAAAGCTGATGAAGTTGGAATATTTGGGGTGAGGGATAAGTCAGCGATACTGGGAAAAGTGTTTTACTTCATGTTTCCCCATCTGTTTTTAAAGTGTTCTTGTAAAGCCACCCACTATTGTCCCGTGTACCCCTCACACTCTTTTTATACCTCAGGCCAAGCACATATTTCGTGTAGTTCTCAAGTGATCAGCATTACTGATTTCCTTTCCTTTGTCTCCTTTCCTGTAGCTGTTACAGCTCCTGGAGTCTGAGACCATGCAGCTGGAAGCCTTTCTGGAATGGAAGCAACTGGAACCAGTTTACTGGCAGTGGATGGTAATGAATCAAACTGATTTTGAGGGGTGCATCTTTCTTGACTTTAACATAGCTGGCTACTTCCAAAGGCCCTTAAGTCCCACAGAATTAAATGCTGCAAACCGTCTGTTCAACAGCACTTGAGTAAAAGGAAAAAAAGTCTCGGTAAAGTAAGGAATGTTTTCATCATTCTCTTTGATTCCTGTTTTCTTCAGTAGGACTCACCCAGCTAAGCTGAGGAATTGCAGGGCAGAATGGCAGAATTTCATACAGTTAATACAAATAAAAAGGTCTAATCTTCATCTTTTTCAATAGTTTTTAAACATTGTAGTAGCACATTTTTGTAAAATTAAATGGCTTTTCAAAAGAGGGTCTCTAAGCTTTATCGCAGTCTTGAGAACAACTAAATTTGCAGGCAGCTGATATTGAAAACAACTTCATTTTTTCCCAGCCAAATGGTGTGTTGACATTGCTGATTTCCCCTTGAACTGTGTTGAATGATCATAAGAAAATCAATAACCCTTTCTCTGTGCATCTTAGGATTTCTCAAGTGAGTGTAAACGATGCCATCCATCTCACTTCTCTCTACAACTTTTGCCCATTCAGTGTTGCTGAAATAATTCTTTAGCACACCACATTAGCTGTATGAGCTTACAGAATTTTGAGAATCAGTGAGCTGACTGCTAATTGCCCATGTGCCTTTTTCTACACTAAAAGCAAGGCAAAGGGCAGTGTGAAATTGCCTTACCTGTCTTGAAGGGTACTTCCAATTTCCATTAGTTCTCTAATGATTTTTGCTTTACATGTTTACCATCTACGGTTTTTTGAAAAGCATCAACATTAGCACAGGCCTGGCTCCCAACAGATAAAATATAACTGCAATTATTTCTGTGTATCTGCCAAAACATTTGCCTTTGACACATTGAAGAGTGTTAGCCTGCTTTCTGGAGTTAAGTTCTAAATAAATACTTGAAAACTGACTAGCAACATCTTTTTAAACTATTCAGTGTGCTGGATGGTGAATTTGTCTTTTTCTTTTGTTTTGCTGATGATGGTGGTTGTTCCTGGCCACAGTAGGATGTATGGGAATGAGATGTGCTTTGAAAAGACAGTAGTTTTCTCTTTCTCCCGGACTTGTGTTTTGCATTGCTGATCTGATGGATGGGGTGGTTCTTGCATAGCTGCTGCCAGCTCTTCCTGCTGGTGGTGGGCAGGAGCACAACAGAGCATGACATCACTGCAGGAACTGGAATGACTGCAGTAATCACAAAATATCCTGAGCTGGAAGGGATCCACAAGGAGTCCAACTCCTGGCCCTGCACAAGACAGCCTAAAAATCCCACCACGTGCCTGACAACATTGTCTAAATACTAATGTTACTTTACAATTCTGTCATTTAATCAATTTCAAAATAAGGCATAAATGGAAGAATCCCCAAACCCCAAAAAACCAAAGTCCTTTGCTTTATTTCCCTGCAGTTCCTTCTCCTGTCCATGTCCCTGCCATGTCTGTGTTCTCATGAGCTGGGCCATGGGTCAGCAGGAGCTGCTGCCCCCACTGCTGCTTTGTGCCAATTCCTAGCACCAGTGCTTGCCCAGAAAGGATCTTTTGCAGGGTGTCCTATGCCATTCTTAGCTGTCTTATGAAGCTGTTTCTTGCATGAGTCTAAGAATCTCTTGCTGTGAATTAAGCCAGAGTTTTTAACCTACCTTCTGAGAAAAGAGAGAAAGAGGAGAAAAAATAAAATTTCCCATTCTCTTTATAGCGATCTTTTATATAAGTGAAGGCTGTTAACATGTCACTGCCTTCCCAGCCCCTGTTTCTAGGCTAAGCAAAAGTTTTGATGTCTTTATGTGTCCTTGTAGGCCATTCATGGTAGCTTTTGATGTTTGTTGCTGCTATCATCTGGGACTTTGCCCCCCCCCGTCTGTCTGTGTTTAACTTCAAGTGCCTCACCTGTATGTCAGCATTACATTCAGCACTCTTCTGTCGCTGAGGCTTGTGTTTCTACTTAGTGACATGGTGCTTGACTTTAGCAGTGTGACATTGGTGACTTCTGGCTCTCTGACATCTCCTCCAGCAGCGTTGCTGCTGTGCCAGTAATTATGCACTTGGTTTTTCTTGCTCCTCTATAGACCACACTGCTCTAACTGCTGAATTTCCTGACAGTGCTTCTAAATTGCTTCTTCAATTGCTAAAGATAATTTTGAATACAAATTATGTCCTTAAAAGAGATTATGACCTCTCCTCTTGAATGTCTTCTTGATAACAGTATGGAAATAAGTATTTAATACTCTGTGAGTGAGGCCTATGTTCCTTAGTTATGCTGTGCTGTTCTGGCTTGAAAAATGTGTGTTTCTGAACAGCCTGTGCACCAGAGTGTATAGACAGGCTGTGAATGTTTTGTTTAAATGCTTTTGTTTTTGTTTTTTTCTTGAGTATTTGAAATTGCAGTTGCTACCTTGGAAGGCAATTGCACAGTTAATTATCAAACCAGCTAGATGGTCATGGTCAAACAGAGCTGCCAGCTCCTGACCAGTCTGGAGCAGGGATCTCTGGATGTTCCTCAGCTTGTGGAGGTTTCCATGGGCACAAGTGATCCTGAGGTTGGAGCAGGTGGGGGTCTCCTGACCAGTGTAAGCATGTACCTCCCTGGTCATCACTTTGTTATAAAAAGCCCTAGAGGTGCTTCCAAGCTCAGAATTTGAGAGGGAGGGCATATGTAGAGCTGCTGCAGTGCTGATCACCTCCATCTCAGGAGTGTTACTTTATACTTTAGTGCAGTGGAGAGTAGCTGACTGTGCAGTGCTTTCTAAAATAAGCTAGGTTAGCAACATAAGTTTTCTGTTAACTTGGAAATATGTTACAGTGAACTGAGGGGGTTCTCTCTTAAAATAACTCTGAAATTGTGGAGCAACTGTATATTGAGATGGCAGCAGTGAATTCCTAGCAATGAATTACCAGGAGGATGGGGAGAACCATTTTAGCTCCTGCTGAAAAGTAACTTTTATTGTTTTTTGTTTTAGGAAACTGTGTTGGATAATATGGCTGAAGAGGGAAGTATGTGTGAGTCCCAGGATGCTCATGTGGAGAAAAGAAGGCTGCCAGAGGTGTCCTCCTGCTGCCCCTGGGCTGACAAGCTGACTGGGCAAATGGACAGATTATCCAGAGACCTAATGGCTCTCCAAGAGCAGCTGGATCAGCTTGTAGCTCAGCGAAAGGCTGCGTGGTGGGCGAAGGTAAGGCTCTGGGTGCTGTTCATGCTCTCTGGAGATTTGTAGGATCCTGGATTTTTCACCTCTCTGTCCGTGGCCCATCCTAGGGCAGGTCCCTGTGGCTGCTCTGTGCCACCCTTGCTGCAGTCACGGCATCAGAGCTGCAGCTCCTCGGGTGTTTGTGCCCACAGCATGCCCAGTGCCCTTTCAAACACAAAGTACTGCTGAAACAAGTGTTTTCTTGGAAGGAAAGGCTTCAAAGGATAGACGCTGCAGAGGAGAGGAGAAAAGAGAAGAGGAGCAAATCATGGCAGCCCCCAGAGGGGATGGATCCAGCAGGCTGAAAGCAGCAATAATGGTTACAGTGAGAAAATAAAGCATTTACAGGGGAAGAGGCCAGAGCTTGTCATCTTTCATTGAATTTGGAGTCTTTGAAATGTCTGATGGGGGAAGGAATAAGAGGACTTTGAAACCTGTGAATTGAGGGAAGAGACTGAGCACAAGATTTGATGGCAGAACAGACTGGCTGTGGGAGGCTGGCTGTGGAGGAAAGCAGGTGAGATGAAGGAAGTGTGCATGGTATGTGCTGTATAAGGATGGGGAGACACTGGGAAGCACCCAGGGCAGCTGATGGGGCATAAATAAAGGAGATTTAGGTAATGTAGATGTGGAAGGTGAATCTGAGTATCAGCATACTGGCACAAAGAGAACGATGAAGACGCAGGCATAAAAAAACTAGTGATTCTTTCCAGGCAGCAAGTGGAGAGAAGGCTGCCAGAGTCTCTACAATACCTGTGGATGGAGAGAAGTGAAAGAAACAGTTGGGACAGACAGAGGTGTAATAAAATTGCTGTATCACCACTTTGTATCTGTCTTAACTCAGGAGAAGGTTTTTTTAGCCCAGAATATTTGATTTTTTTTTTCTTTTCGAGATGAAGGGGAGTGTGTAGTTTTACATTGGGATGTTGTTAGACAGGATTGCAGATCAGCCGACAAAATGGAAAATGGCAGGTTGTCAGATCAAAAGGTATTTGCCCAAGAGTTCAAAAGGCATTTGGCATGGAGAAAATGTGTGGAGAGCTAATTGCTCTCTTCCACCTTAGCATAAGGAACTAATTAGGATGGGGAAGGCACAAGGAGCTGCTGCTTCACACAGTACAAAACTTCTTCCCACAGGGCGCTGTGGATATAAGCAGCGTACACAGATTTGAAGTCTGCTGTACACATTCTTGGAAGCTGAAATCCATCAAAGACAATGAAATATGCAGATACCAATTGCAACCTTTTGAGTTAGTGGGAGAACAAATCATTGCAGGCTGGGGGAATATTCTGAGGAAGTATATCCATATATTTACATTTGTCTTAAAGTCTTCTCTGGGCACTTACTGTCACTCACTGTCAGTGACGGGGTACTGGACTAGGCAGATCTCTAGAATCATCAGATTTGGTTGTTCCTGGGCAAAATGGACATGACTGTTGCAGGACAACTCAGACCTCGAATTCTAAAAATAAGGTTTCCAGTGCATGATTTCTAAAGCAAGATATGCTCTTGACTTCTCTTATATGTAACAATATATATGCTGTTAAATATGATGTTAGCTATTACATAGTATCACACTGATTTTTTTTTTAATACTTAAATTCGGGGTTTAACACCAGCAAGATTTAACTGATGATTTCTTCTTTGAAATAGATGCACTGATTGGATATGAATAATGGTTGGTCATGTTTCAGTGTTTCTGAGATTGTCTGGACATCATGTGAGTTTGTGACTGTGATAAATGGAGTGCATCTAGAGTGTGTTGTTAAAAGGCTGGTTTACCACAAATGCCTTCTCTTCTACATATGCCCTGAAACAGAATTGTTTTGTAATGCTACATGACAGCACTTTTTGGAATGCTTGGGGTCAGATGACTCTCCATCAATCCTCTTTATATCAAGCCTTGCTTTGCATAGTGTTGCTGCTTGCATGATGCTTTCTTCCTGTGGTCTGTCCTTTTTTCCCCACAGCCAGGATGCTTGCTGAATGCAGGCTCCTCTATAAATTGTATGTTTCTGACCCCTTCTTTTCCCTGGAGAAATAAGCTTATCAAATCTTTCCTTCTGTATTATTTTTTTAATCAAACAAAGAGAAGATACAGCGGTAGCTGAAGCCATTATCGCTAACTTTGTATCTTGCAGTACCGAGACATCTGGAAATTATCTTGGCTCTTACAGGCATGCCCAGCTGAGGGACAGCACAGTTGATTACAGCTCTTATGTCCACTGCCTGTACTCGACAAAGAACGTGATAATCCGCGGAGTGTTTGTGTCTGTTGTTGCCCCTAGGCCTGGTGCCTGTGCCAGGCAACTGGGTAGAAACTGTTCTGAACAGCAGAATTGCGGGTTAAACGTGATACACTGGGGGAGAGACAGCACAGTTCCTGCAGAGAGAAATCCTGGCTGGAATCTGCTGGAGCTCTCTGCAGGGACCAGTGAGCGTGTGGGGCTGCATTGATGCCGCCTAATCGCGTTTGCAGATGGCATTTGATGAAGACCCTGAGAAGATTCTCAGCAAAAATAAGCTGCCCACGTGGCTGTCTTCCCTCTCCCCCTTGAGCAAACAGCAGCAGGAAGCCGGGAGGAGGCGGCTGGGATGGGTTTGTGGAGGTGGTCACTGGTGGAGCCAAAAACCAGACCATGCAAAACCAATACAGGGCAGCATGGCGAGGTGCCCACATGGAGAGAGGAGACTGAATCCCTAAAAGCAGCAGCAAAGGATTATCGAGGGTTCTCGTGCCGAGCAGTGAAGTGGTAAAACGTCAGAAAAACTGCATGGAGATAAACCCAGGCTAATGCATCTGAAGGGAGCATCGTAATTTTACACGCGTTTCTTCAGATTGTCATGGCATGCGAGTGAGCTCTGTGGAAAGGTCAGTGGTCAGAAATAGTAAACTGGATTCTAAAACTGTCAGGGAAGAGGAAAAAAGCAGAACTTAAAATATTCCCATCTGTTTCTGGAATGTGATGTGCGGTGCTAGTCCCATTCATAAATTTAAGAAAAAGGTGTTTGAGCTGGAAGGGAACAGGGAGGGGATGCAGTGATGACCCAAGTTGTGAAAGGGTTTATCTGAGGAAAGTTACTGGGCTCCTTGTGTAAGAAGAGGAGAGAATGGAGAGGGGTATCACAATGGAGCAGGAGGAAGCATTTTTTATGTTCTTCTGATGCTCCTTGGTTTTCGTGATGAGTGAACTTAGAGGAAATTACTCAGCCTGCTCTAAGACTGTGGATTGGACTTGAAAACCTGTTAAAGTGTCTTTCATTTAGGAAAGCCTGCAGTTGATTAATCTATTTATTTTGCACTGTATAGGAGTATTTCAGGTGTGTTAAAGTCATTGCTATGCCACAATGCCTGGTTTGCACCGCTAAACATAATTTCTTATGATTCAGAATGTGGTTTCAGGGGCAATGAATCTCTTTGTTGCAAGTTTGATCATTTGCACACTGTGATTCTGGTAGTTAAAACTATCAATCTTAAGTCTCTTAAAATTAAGAAAATTATTTTGCTTATTTTCTTTCGTTTCATTTTTCATTTCCTTGTTTTCTCTTGTTTGTTTCTGCCTACCCCCAGCTGTTTCATTGGTTATGTGCTTGGAATGGCCCTGAAATGGTTTAACCTTTCAGGGTCATTCACTAGAAGACATTTGAATGCTGCCATGGGATTTGGGTGATTTGTGAAACCCTGATTAATTGGACATTTTAACTGATACCCATCTCTAGGCAGGAATATGTTCGGTATCTTGGAGGAGAAAAGGCATACGACAGAGGTGTGATCTGAAGATGGAGCTTTCTTTCTGTTAGCTTTGCTCTTTTCTGTGCAGTACTGGGCAAATAATCATTTCTTTGGTGACATTTTGGGGATCTGGAAATGATCAAAAAGGGGAGGGAAATGGTTAAGCTGTAAGAACACTTCTCCTCTCAGAAACAAACTTAACTGTAAANTATTTTGCTTATTTTCTTTCGTTTCATTTTTCATTTCCTTGTTTTCCCTTGTTTGTTTCTGCCTACCCCCAGCTGTTTCATTGGTTATGTGCTTGGAATGGCCCTGAAATGGTTTAACCTTTCAGGGTCATTCACTAGAAGACATTTGAATGCTGCCATGGGATTTGGGTGATTTGTGAAACCCTGATTAATTGGACATTTTAACTGATACCCATCTCTAGGCAGGAATATGTTCGGTATCTTGGAGGAGAAAAGGCATACGACAGAGGTGTGATCTGAAGATGGAGCTTTCTTTCTGTTAGCTTTGCTCTTTTCTGTGCAGTACTGGGCAAATAATCATTTCTTTGGTGACATTTTGGGGATCTGGAAATGATCAAAAAGGGGAGGGAAATGGTTAAGCTGTAAGAACACTTCTCCTCTCAGAAACAAACTTAACTGTAAAAGATGAAATCTCCTAATCCCAGAAGAGAACTTGTTTGTTTGCTTTTTTTCCTTTCTGAATATTCTGTTACCTGCTCCTCTATTAGAAGGGAGGATTTGATTTCAGTCTATGTTAAAACATTTGGCATCCACAAGCTGGAATGTGGAGTGTTTGACTCCAAATGGTAATCGTTTCAGCTTTCATCCGTAAATNCTGAATATTCTGTTACCTGCTCCTCTATTAGAAGGGAGGATTTGATTTCAGTCTATGTTAAAACATTTGGCATCCACAAGCTGGAATGTGGAGTGTTTGACTCCAAATGGTAATCGTTTCAGCTTTCATCCGTAAATGCTTGTAACATTCCCAGCTTTTGTTGAAACTTGGGATATTGTATCCTGGGACCCTCTGCGTTCTCTTGCATTTAAAAGGAAGCCAGACTCCTTTGAGAGGGCGGTATGATTGGGATGGAGCTTGCTCATGCATGCATCTCTGAGGCACAGACCAGGCAGGCTTAGAGCCGTTAATCTGAGCTAAAATAGGCTCTTTCCACGCCAGAATTCCACCCAGGAATTCTGGTGGCTGTGCTTGCTTGGCTGCTGGTGTGTCTGAGTACCCAGGTGAGACTGCAGTCCCTGACCTGGACCAGATTTCCATAATCACGGTGGGAGAGCACTGAGACCTACATTTTGTCTTTGTTTTTGTATCTTTCTCCTGATCCATCTCCTCCCCTCCATTTGGTAATCTCCAACCTTCCCAAATCCTTGCAGCTGTCTCCTGGATAGGGATGGGAGGATGCAGGGCTGCCCCATGTCAGAAGAGATGCCCTTTGAATTCACAGTGTGTTGGGGAGGGGCTGTACAGGACAGGGATGTTTTGTTTTCCTGGGGACAGGGTGGGATGCAGGGATGGCAGGAATGGCTGGGGACTTCACCAGTCAGGTGAAGGTGGTGGGGACTGAAACATAGAGGCACTTCCACTCCATCCCAAGAGTTCTATGGTTCACATAAACATTTTGCCATTGCCAGCTCATCACAGCAGACTGCCAGAGACCTCGTAGAGTCTACAAAGAGAGATCTTTCTTCTAAGGTTCTTGCATTTATAAAAGACTAAATGGTTTTTGATTCATTTTGATTTAAGGCTTCAATATTTGGAGTAGGGAAGCAGCTTCAGTAGCTGATGCTGGAACATGGGCCGACATCATTCTGTTTGTGGTTGGGTTTTTTTGCTTTCTCTTACCAAGATTGAGTTGAATTTTATCGACTCAGAAAAATGCACTTCCCAAGTTTTTCTTTATGCCTTATAATGGTTGGAGAGGGGGCTGCGGAGCTGTGGATCCCCAGTAGCCACTGCTAGGAAAATATAAAGTCTTGTTGCTTTCTGCAGCATGGGAACGGTGAGGGGCACGGGTGGGGCTGGACTGGCTCCCAGTGGGCTTGAGTTCCTTCTGCACTGGTGCAGGGCTGGGCTGTGTTTCCTCTGCCTTAAACCAGGGATTTGTGGCAAAGCTGCAGCTGAGCTCTCACTGAAGAACTCTGTGAGACTTGTCAAAAACACTTTTTTTTTTTTTTTTTTTTTTTTTTTTTTTTTTTTTTTTTTTTGTGAGCACACTGCTCCCATTTCATCTTTGCTGTTGCTGCTGTTCATTCTAGTTCCCTGGGCTTTTTGCTAACATGAAGATGTTAGTGTAGCAAGCAGTTAATTATCCGTGCTGTCTGGGGTGGAGGAAGTGGAGGAGTGGTGGGGAATGGTTCAGTGCTGGTGTATTTCCTCAGTCAGCATATTCCCTTTCCCGGTCCCAGAACGCGTCTGTGTTCCACTTTGTATTTGCAAACCTCCATCTGGAGCACTGAGCAGCTGTCAGTGGATCTCCTCATGCGAAAAGAAATTGAAGAACTAGCAAGACCACAAGAGCAGCTTTTGGAAGTGCATGGTTGGCTGGGCCCAGATGCCTGGGTAGAGAGGGGAAACCCACAGAGATCAACCAAAACATCCATCGCAGGGAGTGGTGGAGGACACGGACAGGAGGATGGCAAGGAGGGACAAGTCTGCTGGCGCTTACCTGCAGTTCTTACCTAATTTAAGTAAGAACTTAATTGTTAAATGTGGGATTAAATTTGCTGCTGGTGGAACCGCTGCTAAATCTGCTCCAGCAGATTTAGGCTGTTAGAAAACATGAAGCTGCTGTAAACAGTGGGAAGTAAATACTGATCTTTATTGTCACTCTTTGCTCTTGGATTTTCTTGCATTGGTTTATTTCTCACTCGTCAGTATTCCTAGCAGGAGATCCGAGACTGCTTGTTTCTGGTAAGTGCCTGTAGAGAGCCAGGTGATTGTTGATGGAAGGCAGTGTGCTCTCTCTTGTGCTGGAAGGAGAAAAGGAATCATGCCTGTGCACCTGGTTCTCCTTTTGACAGCAGGATCTAAAATCTGCTTTAGACCCGAGTCCCAGGTTGGCCTGGTTTAGGGCTGGTGTGCATGTGGAAAGTTACTGTACATAAGCAGAGCTGGAAGATTGTTTGAAAGACTCTTGCTTGCTTCTGAGAACTCTGTGTAGGCTGGCCAGGCTTGAATAGTCAACGTTAAGCTTGCAGCATATAAAAGGTTGGAAAGATAAGAGTTTTTCCTTCATTTGCAGATGCAACTTTTTGTGCAGATTGCTGAAAGAGTGATGAGCTGTGTGAGACACAGAGGCACTCTGAGTACCAGTGGCTAAATCAGCAAACTGATTTCAAACACACACAAAAACCGTAACTGGAAATAAATTACCTAGCCTGACATTTTTCATGGGGCTTATGTAGGCTAAAAGACTGCAGCTCCTTAGGGAGGAGAGGAACATTAAAGACTCGAGAGCCGTCTCCTGTTCTGTGTGCAGAGCTCTGGGGTTTGAAGGAAGCGTGGGTGAAAGTTTTTCTGGCTTCCCAGAAGATGCTGCTTTCCCTTCCTTTGCTGAAGTGCAGAATGTTTGCTCAGGTGACAAGATCAGTTAAAGTACAATAAATAACCAGTGTTAATATTTTACTTGCATTATTTACGAAGATGTTGGATACTGACCAAGGCATTGAAACATGTAATAAATGCAGCTGGAGAATTATACTCCAATAAATTTCAGATGAGCTTTATTTAATGATAAAGTGTAAAAAACCCCCATTGCAATGAGAGAATGTGTTTTGTAGCCACTGTAAATGTTTTAGTGCATTTTAAAAAAATAAGTGTAGCACTTACGCTCTCACAGTTAAAGCACGCATTAAAACAAGGATGAAGGCTAGGAATGTCTGCAGGGCTCAGATGCACAAGATATGGAAGCACAAGTCCCAGCACCACTATTTTTTGAAAAGCTTCGAGGTTGGTGGGTGGGGTATGAGGTACCAGAAACCACAGAGTTGCTGGATTTTGTCTTGCAAGTGGTGAGCCTCAACAGCACACATCCTCCACGAGGGCAGCACCTGGGGTCACAGCGAGTTCTGGCTGACAGAGGCTGTGTTAAACACCACAGCCAGAGGCTGCGTTTTAGATAGCTCTACCTGAAACACTATTGACGTGCACCTTTCAGAGTGGGTTTTGGGGACAGAAACTTCCAGGAGGTACCTGGCTGGCTTTGCAGCTCCGGGCAAACTGTGGGGATGGGTTCCCCCTCTGCCAGCAGGAGCTGGGGTCACTGAGTGCTTTGCGGCACTGCTTGGGTTGTTTTTTGTTTTTGGTGAGTTGTCAGAGGTGCTTTTAGAAGGATTCTTTGCATCCAGGCATTCAAAGCTTAACTTCGTTTCCTTTTTTCTTGAAACCTTGGCCTTGTTCTCTCAGTTGCCTGCCTGAAATCAAGGGTGCTTGATCATAAGAGAGGAAAGTATCCACCTTGTTTCTGTCTTCGTCCCTTGTGCTTGCGGAAGAGCTGACATAAAAGTACATCTGTAATTTAGTGTTGTCACATATCTTCTCTCCAGCCAGAAATGCATCTAAATAAAGCCTCGGTGCTCTTCTGAGCTCCACACTCATCATTTTTCTTCATTTTACTGCCTCTCTCTAAGCCCTGAGAGCTGTTTGATTGTAAGAGTCACAGGGGCCATGCAAGCAGCCTCACATCCACCTACAGCTGCTACTCACCCTCAGACTGTGAGATAATAGACACTGCTGAATGCATTGTAAGAGTAGTGGCTTCAGAAAATGTCTGCACTGAACCTCTGAAAATGTTTTCTGTAGGAAATCTCCACCTGGGAGTTAAAGTTCATTTTCCTCGTGCCGTATCTGTGGATAGGCTGTGTTGCTGGAATGACCTTTACTGCTCTGCATGCACGGCTCCTGCCTTCCCCAAAAGCTGGGATAGGAGCTGCAGGGCTGGGGGCTGGGGGAGGTTCTGCAGTGGTCATGCAAAGCCCCTGGAAGGGACAAGGGAGTATTTTTTAACTGGAAACAAAACCAGTTTGGGGGTGAAGAAATTCCCTATGACTCATGGGGGTTTTTTGGGCTTTCTTTTTATTTGTAATTCTTGGGTAAAAAAAACCCCTTTTCTGAAAATTTTTGACTAGATGGTAATACCTTCTTCTCATCTCTGTATTTTAGGAGTGATTTGTATCCACATTGTTTTTGTTGGCTGTCCATACAAGGACCCCATTGCTTGAATTTCAGGTTTCACATCCTGTTCCCTTGAAGGAGGGTGATACAGAGAAGTGCAAGGCACAAGCAGCGCTCTTTCTGAAGTGGCTGCTTTCATTTTATGCAGTGATAAAAGTATTCTAAAAGCAAAGTGGGACCCTCCAAGCCTCTGCAGGCCACTTAGATCTGAGATGATCTATCATCAGTGTTTGTCTGTGCTGCCCAAGATAAAAGTTTGGTAGAACAAATTGAAAAGTAAGTGAGCAATTTATTATCCAAAGCAATACTTGTCTGTTGCCTTCCTTTGTAATTTGTAGTTGTCAGGGCCTTTTTCAGAGTAGCACTGCAGCCTTTTTGCAAGTGTCTAAATTACTTACACTGACATATTCTGGTTTTCATATCATATATTTTCAGTGTGTGCCTATTCCTGCTTTAATTTCTGTGATCTTCTAATTGAATTCAAGGATTTGGGAAAGTCTAGAGATAAAACTGTAGTTAAAAAGAAATGCATTATGGAAAGCTGGAGTGGTAGAACGGAACTTTTGAAATTACTGTAAAATGCTCGAGATTTCTAATTTGGGGAAGAAAATAGTTGTTTTTTTTTTTCTCTTATTTCCTGTGATGTACATTCAGAATTGTGTGGCATATGCGACTTCCACAAGTCTGGACTGTGTCTCCTTGCAGTTGCTGGTAAAGAGTGCACATTTGCTGATCCTGCTTGGAGGTGTCCCACTTCTCAGCGCAGAGACTGTCCTGAGTGGCAGGCTTGCATATCCTGGGAAGGAGCTGAAGAGGTTCAGGTGAGCTCCTGCCTCTAGAGTGCAGGGATTCTGCTCAGCTTGGGTGCTCTTGCCAAAGTTTGGTGTCTGCTCTTTTTGTGCTGGCATCCTCTTCAGGTGAGCAGAGGTGGTGCAGAAATTTCTTTGACGACCATTGTATTATTATAAGGCCTGTCCTCGTCTGGATCTGCAGAGTTGCTGCAGTAGTAGAATTGCATTTTTGACTCCTGTTTGTTTTTTTTCCTTTGGTTTTAGTTGTTCTCCTCAAAAATTAACCTCTGGGAAGCAAATTACATATGCCAAAAAATCCAAACCGGAGAGTACAGAAGATATAGAACAGAATCATGGAATCACAGAATCATGTAGATCGGAAAAAAACTGCCAAGATCATGGAGTCAAAACCAGCACTGACAAATCCAACACTAAATTATGCCTCTTAGTGCCACATCTACGTGTCTTTTAAATTCCTTGGGGCTGGTGACTCAGCCATTTCCCTGGGCAGCCTGTTCCAGCATTTGACAAGCTTTTTAGTGAAGAAATTTTTACTGATAGCCATCCTAGACTTCCCCTGGCACAGCTTGAGGCCATTTTCTCTTGGCTGATCCCCACCTGGCTATAGCCTCCTTTTGGGGAGTTTTAGAGAGTGATAAGATCTCCCCTAAGCCAGGATACCTTTTTTATAGCTCTGTGGAGGAGGGATGGATCTGATGAGGCTCTCAGCATAGCTCAGCTCTGCGCTGTTTGTCCCTCAGGGATCCATCCCCAGGGCTGTCTTTGGAGGAACTGCCTGTGCACCTGCTCAGGGGTGGGATGTAGTGCAGATCCATGGCAGGAGGAGAGCTGGGGGCAGCCCTGACCCCGAGCAGCTCTGTCGCACGGGCTCACTGTGCAGCTCTCGTAGAGTTCAGCTGCTCTCAGGCCTAAGGGATTCATTTCCCCTTGGCTTTGCCTGTGTCGCAGTTCTTGCTAGGCTCAGCACACAGGCAGTGCTTTTATCAGTTGTGTGCCTTTGTATTCATATTTGGAGGGGTATTTGTATCCTTCTGGTAAAGACCCTGAAAAATATTGATGTTGTTCTCTTTTCTTAATCCTGTATCTTTTTCCTTGATCTTAAGCTAAATTGACTTTTCTGACTCCCATCAATGAATTTAGAGACATGAGTTTTGAATACAGAGCCATTGGATTATCTTAAAGAAAAACCAAAGTGAAAAGCTCCCAAAACAAACCAAGCAAACCCCAAGAAAATGTGTTATCCATTCTGGCAAGATCAGGTCACTCCTCGTTATGAAATTATCTGAGTCAAATGCTTTAATTAGCATCTAGCTTTCCATTACTGTGCTTCCTTACCATCTTTCCATTGGAGAGAACAGTGTGGATGCTGATCTGAAGGCTTAGGAAGTGCTCTGCAGTATCTGATGTTTAATTGAAGCAGGGAGCAGCGGTGCCAACTTTTCTCCTCAGATGCAGCTAAGGGTGTTCTGGGTATTAAAACTGTATTTTTAGCTATCAGATCTGTTCCTAGATAAGACAGGTAACCAGCTTCTCCCTGGCTTCCCTGTCAGTTTGTTTTGGAGTGACAATAGGTGCACCAGGAGCCAGCATTCTGATGGTGAATGTCTTGCTTTAAAATGCATAAGATTGGAGATGCATACATTCCTCCCTAATTGCAGGAAATTGCAGATCCCGGCAAAATTTGGAATGCAGCAGCTTGTATAATTACATCTTCAGTCAGTTGCTATAGCTCAGCTTTACAGCCCTTCTAAAATATCTTCATAGTTTATGGGACAAATAATGCCCCCGTTAATGTTACTTTGGGATCACCCCTTTCATTTATTCACCACCAGTTCCAAAGGACTGAGATTTTTCCTCATGCTGAGCTAATAGCAAGTGTTAAAAAGTAGTGATTATATTAAGGTGACATTTTGCTTTAGCTGCTGTAATTATTGTTAAGCCAAAAGACATCATTTAAGTTTCTTCCTATTGCTGGGGTTGGGTTGAGTAAGAAATACCAATTCCTGTATCTCAGGTCAGTTTGATTTTGGTTATATGCAAACCTTTCCATTTTATGGCCTTTGGAAACAGAGGGTAATGGGTTGTTGGGTTATTGGCAACTGTGTGTTGCTGTCTGCCACTGGTCATTGAAGGACAGATCAGATATAGATCACAATTCAGGGTTTAATGAAATGTGTTGGCACCACTTACACCACCATCACAGGTGGGAAATGGTTGAAAGGTTGGAAAGGATTAACGGAAGGGTAATAGAGGAATTAATTTGGTCTGGCTTTTTGAGAAGTGAGAAAAGTGTAATTTAACCAAGGCAAAGTTCATAGCTGGACCATGTTCTTCAAATTCCTAGGCAGAAGTGGAATTTTGAGGGTATTAGACTTTAGATGAAAGGTGGTAATGAACAGACCCAGCAGCTGCGGTGGAACTTGCTGAAAAGGGGCATGTTTTGAACCATAATTGCATTTCACTGCTGGGGTAGTGCAGTGATGGGGTAGTATTTTGATCTGCTGGAGTCTGTGTTTAGAAACGCAGAACTATATGTTTCTACCAAAATGTAGCAGAACATTTTAGAAATAGCCAGGTGAGAGACTGTAGCCTGTGCTTTGTGATAGATTAGACTATTCAAAAAGTTCATTATGACTTTAATCCTCAAATGTGTGAAAACTGGCATTAATTGGGCTATTTTAAGTCTCTTTGTGTACAATCAATGATCGAGAAGAAAGAAACCTCATTTAGGCAGGACAGTGTGGGAAGTCTTCAGCTATTAAAATAGAAAGTGATGGTTTCTAGCTTTTTAAACTGGCTAGTCTTGAGTGTGTAGAAATTGCAGCAGAAAATTAAAACCCTTGAAAGCTGACAGCAGAGAAGCTTGATTCAATGAGACAAGGTTTATAGAGCTGCAGTACTAACTCTGTAACTTTCTCAGAGGCTTGAAATTACATTTGGGCAAGTTACTATAAGACATGAATTTGAAATTAGGGTAAGGTGTTTTTCATAGTGAAACACCTGCTCACTCAATGTTATAGTGTTTCCAGAACAGCTGATTTCAGATACTGCTTTTGCTCTAACTTGTGAGCTTTTTGTATATAAGCAGCAAATGCCTTTAGATTATTTTCTGAAGGTTGGGGGCCTGATTTTCCTTCTCAGCAAATGTTTGAACCTCATGGGCTCTGCAGGGTCCTGTCCCCCCTGCTCTATGATTTTTCCTAGCAGTAGGAGCTGCAGGATTTCATTTTCCGTCAATTATGCATTCACAGCATCCCTTGATGCCTTTCTCTGCTCCTCTGAAGCTGAATGGGTCACTGTCTACAGCTAAGGAAGGAAAGCATTTGTCATACCCTCAACCATCATTGTTAAAAAAAAAAAAAAAAAAGCAAACGTTTTTGTTAAAAGAAACTGGTGCCCCAGCCAAATTATTGTTTATTGTTAAAGAAGGCTGAAGCCCTCACCCTATTTATGTGTGAGAAAAGCTTTGTTTTTATGTCTTTGGGGTCAAGAGGCCTCCTGGGTTATTGATTTTTGTTCTGTACAAAGAGAAGCAGTGCTGGCATGTTCAGTTCTTGCTATCTCTGATAATATTTGAGACAAATTCTGCTTGGGCATCCTCTTTGGGTGCTGCTTTTCATAGCTACTCCGTGTGCAGCAAGATACAGAATGCCTGTTGCACAGTGAGGAAATCCTTGTAAAGGAATGCAAAGGGCTTGTGGGTGGGAATTGTGGGATCCCTCTGGCTGTTTTGGTTATATTCTACTATCTTTTAATATTTACAGGTATTTCTCCTGTGCTTAGAGTGGACTCTGCTCTGTTATTGATATGTTATTGATACTTCTGCTTATTATTTCCTTTTGCACATTTCTTTTGTACTTGGTGCTGTTTGTTCAGTGCTGA
This sequence comes from Oxylabes madagascariensis, assembly GCA_013400675.1. Lineage (NCBI taxonomy): Eukaryota > Metazoa > Chordata > Aves > Passeriformes > Timaliidae > Oxylabes > Oxylabes madagascariensis. The sequence goes on from VYZR01061678.1 coordinate 33,463, forward strand.
CAAGGAGGACTTGCTTAAAAGAGTCTGCAAATCTTTGTTTATCCCTTTTTCTGCATCCTGTTTTCTGTATCCCAGATAGACTGTCAGCTGGGAATGTAGCTCTGCAAGGCATTTCTTGGGGGTTGGTAGTGGAAAAAACACTAAACAGTAAGATTTGTAACTTGTAAGGCAGCACAAGGTTTAAATAATGATCCTTTCTAAAGTGTTTGTACTGATTAAAGACAAGTGCTTGTAAGGTTCAGCCCCTGGACTGATTTGGATTCCACTCTGAAAACTGAGTACTCCTAAAGCAGTGTTAATTTGCCATTCCTGGTTTCCAGTGCCCAGCTGTCAGGATTTCTGCACAGCATCCATCCCAGTGATGTCTCCATCCTCATCCTGCTTTCATTTTTCACTTACAGATCTTTATCTAAAATTGATGCTTGTCTGTTGAATTAGAGTCTGCTCAGTTTACATGGAGGCTGAGAGCTCTGGGCAGCTCCTCCAGGCTGGTGAACCCAGCTGGTGAATTGCTGGAGATGTTGTGATGTGCTGGGGAGCTGTTTGGAGCCAGGCTGGTGAGTGCACTGACTGGCCGGGCAGCTCCCTTCTGTTCCTGCAGTCTGACCCTTCATTCATCTTGTATTGCCAAGCATGTAATATTTCTCTTCATCCTTTTCAACTCCCCAGGCACAGGGGCCTTCTTAGACATGATGGGTTTAAAATAAAACTCGAAAATGAGCATCCTTTAGGAATACAAAATTCTGCAAGTCAGATGCTGTTTGGTGTTTCCAGAGTTTATGAAACGTGTTGGGTTGTTATCCCCTGATGGCAAAGGAGCATGACTTGGTGGCTTGGATATTATGTCTGTTTATATTTCCTAATTTCCTTTCATTCTCAACCCCAAAAGACAAGATTTGAGATTTTTCTGTTTGTTCCTTGTGTCTGGGAGCACAAAGGAGGCTCCCAGGCTCATTGTGTTTTCTGGCAAAGGCAGTCATCACAGTTTGTAGTAAGCTTGGGAAGGATAATTTGTATTTCATCCTCTATGCGTATGGGGTATTCTCCCTCTTCATAAGGGAAATATGAGAGAAGGAGGGGACAGATAGGACAGAAGACAGAAAATGTGCCATTTCTAGGCTTGTGCAGTGTGTTTTTCAGAACAATACTGTTCTAGCTGTTTCTGCAAAACTCCTAGAATAATGTGAAGACGTGATTTAAAAGTAATGACATGATTCTGGTCTCTATCATCCACTTCAAAAGAACTTCCAACAATTTGTTTGCTATTCCCTCTTTGAAGCTGGCAGCAATACAATCATAAAATGGAAATTCTCCTATGATTCCCTGTCCTCTTCCTGGAAGTAGATGTTTCGACCTTTTCTTGCTGCTGCTTTTTAAACCTTCATCTCTAGCTAGTGGCTTCCTTCAAGGATGCAGCTGCGAGGCTTTCAGGTTGCAATGTGAAGTTTTAACAAGCTGAAATGTTGACTTCCAGCATTTGGGAGATTGTCACTTTAGCTAGGCCATTGGCTGGAAATGATTTAAGTAGCATGATGGGGTTATCTAGATCTCTTAGCATCTCTTTGGGATGTCTTGCGTGTTGGTTGCGTGTTATTCTCTCTGAATAAATTCACGTTCAGCTTGCTTTTCAGCAGAAAAGGAACTAATTTGTGTGTAATTTTTACTGCACTTTTTATTAGTGAGTTACTAGAAATGGGAGATCAGCCTCTCTGGCATGATTCCAAGCCCTATGGAGTGAAACAGAGCTCTGGGAAGCTCATTACCAGAGAGGTGCAGGTAAATGTGAGGGAGCTGAGGGGCTGGAAGGTCTCCTTTTGAGGAGGGATCAAGTGAGCTGAGTGTGTGGGGCATCCAAGCCGTTGATGGAAGCAGAGCCTCACTAGATGGGCAGCAGAAAGACTGGGGCTGTCCACATGGTAAATTGTCACGTGGGGAGGGGAGGTGAATGTGGGTAACACTGTTCTGGCCTCAAAGCTGTGGAACGTGCAAAGAAACTGGAAGGCAGCTTACTCAAAATATGCAATGTTACCTTTGCCATGATTTGCCCACTGAAGTCATCGTTACAAGATTTATTCCAAGCCAGAGGAATCCCAGGACTGAAAATAGGGCAGATAGTACTGGCTACTCTTTTCATTCAGACAGCTACCTTTGGGTAGAAGACATTTCAGAGGAGGTGCTGGGGGAGTTAATCATGTGTGTAAGTGTTTGCAGGCTCCAAGCCTCTTCTGCGCATTGGTGCAAGAGTTAAAATCCACCACGGTGGATTAACCAGCTGCCTGCTCAGCCTGGTGGTTGGATGTGCCACCCCTTTGGATGTTCCCCTTTCCAGCTCTGTACTGGGCCCATCCTCTTCTGCTTTGGCTTGACCATTTTCCTCAGTCAGATACCAGCCTGAATGGTTTTGTAAAGGCAGCATCCCAGGGAGATGTCCCAGGGAGATGGTAAATCCTTTCCGTACCTGATGGATGCCCTGCCTGGCTTGGTTCCACCACGCCAGGGTCTAGCGGCCACCTGTCTCTGCCCACCCTCCAGCCAATGTTGAAGAGGTCTCTTTTTTTATTCTAGTGCTCATTCCTTTGCACATTCCTGCCTGTGGATATGCCAGCAGGAGCTGTGCCCGTGCACAGTGCAGCCCTTTGCCCCGTGCCAGCTTTGGGGAGGACAGCCCAGGCTGGCTGTCACTTTGGTCCTATTTCAGTCTGATCCCGGATGCAATACTGCTCCCTGCAACTCCACTGGCTTGTTGGCTTCCTCTTAGAACATCAAAGTTATTATAGTTTCCCCCTTAGCTTTTAGTTCCTAATACCTTTTTGAAGTATTGAAGTTATCCAAAGGAAGGCTGAAGGCTGAAGTTATCCAAAGGAAAACATCTGTACGCACTCAGGGCAGTTTGGCCACTGTCCTGTCCCAAAGAGCAGCCGTGAAATGAAGAGCTGGGAAGGGAGAAGCCAACCCACTGCAGGGCAGGATGTGTGTCAGTTTGAAGATGTTGATTCTTCATCAGCTGATTTTCCTCTGTGTTTGGAGTGGAATTTCTCAAAGTGCACCGGGTCCCTCTGGGATGAGGATGGTTCTGTACAAGTGGAAAAGATGATTATCGTGTTGTTGTATTTATTTGGAGAGGATGTGCAGCAGTTTTCAGACGGCACTACGCACCTAATTGGGAATTCAAATTCCAGCTGGTAGATTGAGGCTGAAAGGCAGAGCTGTGAGATGGAAACGGGCAGACACAAAATGCTGAGGCTCCTAATCTTTTACAATATGTTTGTTTAATACAAAGTGGTCTATTGAGATTGTTTTGCAGAGTAGGATAATCGTTGTGTGCTGACTAATGGGAGACAGCAAGCTGTTAAAGAGCATCAATTAACCATACAGGAGGAGATTATTGAGAATTTTCACAAGCATTCAGGATGTGAAGAGTAAAGGAGATTGCTTGAAGGTACCCTCAGAGATTTTTAGCAATTGAAATCTATAAACTGCAACAAGAGTATACGGTTGCAGAGCCTTCCAAGAAGAACAGAACTGGAGTTAGGTTTCCAATTCCAGATTGTGCTGATAGGAAATAAATAGTGTTTTGCTGAACTTGTTATCTTACATAATATTGGTAATTTTTAAAATTTCCCCTCTTAAGTTTATCTGATGTTATCCCAGGAAATATTAGTCCTCTTTATAGAAGATAGCATGTGCAACATCCTTCTGGTACTTGGGTGTAGGTTGTTACTCTTCTGTTTTCCTGGCTGTAGGGCTGTTGTCCTTGTCCTTACAAGTGCTCCTGCTTCCCTGTAGTAATTCCCATCCCTGCTGTTGCTGTGGGTTAGAACTCGATGCAGTCAGTGCTGAGAGCAGCATGCTGCTCCTCCATCATGTGCCTTGCTTAGCGGATAATAAAATTTTCCAGTTTTGACTGGTGGAGAGTATGAAAACCTATGTTTCATTAAGAATGCTTTTATACAGCCTTACTGTGCTTCTGCTTGAGTTTTATGTGAAAAATAAATAACATCTTGTGGGCTCTGTTTGCTGAGTGATGTTGTTGTTTGTAACTGACGGGAAATTTTTCCCATCCTGGATCCCAGTGTTAAATCCACTTTGTGCAAACATCATTTTCCATTTATTCATTGGCTGTGGGGAGACCAGATAACGCTGAATTTATTTTTTCAGTTTTGTTCCTTCTGAAGTGGTGTTAGAGAATTGCACCTCAGTTATTCTTACAGCCAACAGCAAGAGATGTCCCTGGGATTCCTTGGGGATTATGATAAAGCGGGACCCCTGGTTCTTGGGCAAGGACAAAGATAGACTTCTCTCAGCTTCAATTCGCTGCTCAAATGCCTTAATCAACAGAGGTCTCCTTTAACAGATGGTTCTGCATCGATAAAGCCTTTAATATGTTAGTAAAAATTCAGAGAAATTTACTCCTTTTCTTATTTGATTGATTTTCTTAATCTTCTTTAAGCGGAGGCTGAGGGGTGAGAATAACTCATCAGAAGACTATGGAGAGGATTAATTACTTGGCTGCAAAACTGATGAAGATATTCTGAAGGAAGATGTGGGATGAGTGAGCGAAGCCCTGGTGAAGTTGGTGTCAGCGGAGGAATTTGACTGTGACTGCAGCCGTCACACCTGCAGCGTTTCTCTGTCAGAGAGTGCAGACTCCCTGCGTGTCACACCCTCCTGAACTTGTTTCAGTAATAAAACCTTCCCCCCTGATCTGAGAGGGATAAAAATCCCTTTTTTCCCTCACAGACAGCAGCTGGTCTGACCCTGAGCAGCTGTAGCTTGACAGAGGAAATGCTGCAGGTGCTTCCCCACCTTGGGACTCTCGTCCTTGCAGCTGGGGCTGCTTTGAGCTCTGCCTGATCTCTGGTGCTTCAGAGAGCTGCCAAAATAGCCCTGACTTTACAGGGAACTTGTCAAAGCTGTGATGTCTGAGGTACCTATATCTCAATGCAGATCTGCAGATTTAAAACCCCAAGGAGCCGTTCAGCTTCATCCACTGGCAGGAAAGGGAGGGGTTGCAGAGCAGTTTCAAGGCTGGAAGGGGTATCATTAGCACTGAGCTTGACCTGAGCTGAGCTTTGGCCAAAGGATTCATCCCTGGAGCTGCAGTGAAGCATTTCATGGTTCATTATCCTCACAGTAGGAAACAATGTCTTACTCTGGAGCTGAATATCTTAACTCGAATTTTCATCCATTTGATCTTCTTATGGCTGTGTCAGCAAAGTCTGATCTTTACCACCTTTTTTCCCACTTCCTTTTAGGAAGCAAAACAAACTATGTGTCTTTCTATATGAATGGAATATTTTGAACTCTCTAAGTTTCATATTCTAAGGTTTGTTTTCTGGGCTGTGGGTCATTGGATGACCTGCCTGTGAATCCTACTCTCTGCATCCCTGTGGTTTTTTGAGGCACAAACTCCAGAGCTGCACACAAGTCTCAGGAGAGCTCTGGGACTCATGCAGGTTGCAGAGGCAGCATCGCTTTTGGGAAACTTTGCTGCTTTTTGACTGAGTTGATTTGGCAGCTTTTTGCCATAGCAGAAACAGAAAATCCCATTGGGCCAAGAACCATTTCCCTGAAGGCCTTAGCAGGGTGCCTCTTCTACAGATGTTTCCCCGCTGACAAGTGCATTTTGAGATGAGTCACTGAATTCATATTTAATCCACTAGTAAAATTGGCAAGGCAATTACCATCTTGCAAGTTCTTCAAATCAAATTGTTAGAGAACATTAAATCAAATGCTTTGGAAAAATCCCAGTATATACAATTGCTTTTGTAATCCAGACCGTGATGCTGTCACAAGAAAATCTTTTATTTTATTGGGGCCTGTCTTCAGTGAAAGTGTGCTGCCTGGTACTCATTTTGGTCTTGTCCTCTGCTTGTCTCTGCTCCATTATTTTCCTTTTCCTAATTGTTACCCCATAATGAAAACTGAGAATTAAGGAATCGCTCGCTTACAGTTGTCACCCCTACTTTTCAGCAGTGCCAAGTGCAGAAAGCATTTGGAAACCGAAATAATGCTGTTGTTCACGAGGCAATTAATCTGTTTTGACAACCTGGTGGCTTAAAGCACAACAGGGATGAAGGTCACTCTGCTGGGTCTCCCGTTTTGCTGCCTGTGCTTTGCTCTGAAGCCAACCCACCCACTCCCCAGCACGAGGGAAGCATTGAGGGGCCTTGTGTGTAAATCATTGCCGGAGCGGCTGCTGGACTGGGAATCTGCAAACAGATGACTGCAGGCAGCTCTCTGGGTACTGAGGCTGCTGCCTGGCTGAAAGCACATGTTAGCTTAATTCAGTTTGCACTGCCACACACTTTAGTTTACACTCACAGCTGGCTCTTCTTTTTGGTATGTCCTAGTTCAAACGTGACGTTTTGTGTTGTTTCCTGAGGGGAGGATTCCTTTCACAGCAACGTACCGTACTCTTCCCTTCCTGTTCTTTTTCTTCCCTCTACAGGTGGGAGCAAGAGAAGAACTACGGAAGGAGACATTCTCTGCCACGGCTAGAAAGATACAGGAAAGCGTTGAAGTAAAACTGAGAGGTCTCACATCCCTTCGTGCTGCAAAGAAAAATGAAAGGCACGGTTCACGCAGGCTGGTGCTGAGGAACAAACACCCTGAGAGCAAAATGGGCTTTGGTCGATGTGAGTCCAAGGAGGCTGTTTCAGCTGTCAGTGCTGCAGAGGTGATCAGGGAGCTGCAGGTGAGAGAGACCAGCCTGCAGAGAGAGCTGGAGCAGCTGCGGCAGGAGTGCCGCCACAGGCTGGAGGAAATTGCAGAAGGCTTGCAGGGAGTGATTTGTGTCTCCCCTTGAACAGAGAAACCTGAGCTGAGAGAA
>VYZR01061684.1:9966-26410 GCA_013400675.1 Oxylabes madagascariensis
TAAGCATTAGTAACACCGCCTTCTTCCCACCGTTCTCCTTCATGACTTTTCTGAACTTCAAAACTGACACTGGTTCAGGACAGAGCCACAGCAGTTACTACATCTCTGTTTCGAAAGCAAATTTCTTAATTTACAATGTGCTAATGCTGTCTGGTTTTTATTTCCAGTGGCAAAGGTCTGCTGTGGATACAAAAGTTTTAACTCCTTAATGNTCTTATTTCCTTAATGGTCTATTTGATAGAACCTCTGTGAGTTTTAGTCAAAAAACAAAAATTGTGCTTGCATACATTCACATTTTAAGCATGTCATGAATTAATGTAGTCTTTGCACATCAGTGCCTATGTAAGTTCACTTTTTGCATGCCCAGTCTTTTTTGTTGTTCATATACAATGTTTGGATCACAAAAATTAGCAATACTTAAAAAGTAAATAAGATGCTTTGTGCTTGTAAATTAGATGCAGTCCCAGTGCTTGTTCCACTTGCTAGGCATCATGCAAAAGATGAGACCCAGAAGAAAGAGCAAACAGTAAAAAGGTAAGCAGAGTTATAACACAAATATGTATTACGTTCAAAACAAATATAACACATGTATAATATTTATAAATCACACCAAAACATCAAAAAACCCTGCAACCATTCTGGAAATAAGATTAGAGCTTCCAAGTCAAAGAAATCAGTGAAGTAAGTATCAAGCAAGATAATGGGAAGTAATACATTTTTTTACAATAAAGTGTCAACTCTATCATATAAAATATTTTTTTAAAAAAAGACTAAGAAGCAATAAAACAAGAAAAAGAACAAAAGATTATAATGGTTACTGTAGGTAAAAAGAAAAAGTCAGCATTGCCAGATGGTGTGCCAGGTGAATTGTACCTAAGCTATGGGATACCCTGGTAAGAGCTATTCTATTCCTATCAGTTCTGGTGAAGTGCCAGCTAAAGGTCACTGTCCTACATAAAGTATTAGATTCTACAATACAATAACAGGGTATATCTATAAAAGTGTGGTCTCTAAGGAAAGATCAGATTTGTTTAGTCTAGAAAAATTACTATATTTCCACCTAAAAGGGACAAATGAGCACCAAAGCAGCTCAGACAGGAAGAGCCTTCACTGGGTGTGCTTAAAAGTGAGCAAGACACCTAATTGGAAGGGATGGTGTAATTATACCTGGCATTTACATAAGACTGGGGAGAGAAAATGGACAGATAAAACACAAAGATCCTTAAAGATCCATTCCAGCCTTTTTAATGTACAATTTCCAAAGGTTTGCATAGAAATCCTTTTTACTTTGGGGTTTCTGTTTCTATGATCGGCTTTCTGAGGGCAGGTCGAGACACTGAATCTTGGGTTAATATCTGTAATTAAAGGATTCATTTTATGGTTCAGAAAGATGACATTTATTTGAAACTCAGTCTGCTAAAATCTCACCTGAAGCATTAAATATGCCTGATTTTTTTTCTTTCATTGTTGTTACTGTTGCTTAACCGGTGATCATTAAGAAGGTCAGGGTAAAGGTCAGTAAGTGTAATTTTATTTTTAGGAGATGTTCATATATTTAAAGCAAAAAGTATGAAAATATGNTTACACATGGAGTCGGGATAACAGTATGGACCCTCAGAAAAAAGTAGTAATCAATGAGTAAGGGCCACATTTGTTTTTTGAACTTACAATTTTCCTAAACCGATTGCTTTTTATAAATCATAGAAACAGAAACCCCNTTGGCAAACCTGGAAAGACTGGAAATCTGTACATACTCTGAGCTCTTTCATACCATTCAAAATAAAGAGAAACCCTAAAAAGAAGGTAGAATTTCTCTTTAATAAAGTTAAGACTTAAAAAAAAAACCCAAGGCTGGACAAAATGCTACCAGTCTCTGAAAAAATAAGTGAAATCCAGGCCCATCCTCTTTCAAGGTTTATAAAATCTCAGAATAGAAATACTCCAATTTTAGACAAAATACTACCTTCAAACCACTTCTGTAATATACTGTTCTTTATGTAACACAAATGGCTGAAAGATGAAATTCCTAGTGGGTTTTCTACAGTATAAATGGTGAGAAAATACTAGAGAAGGCATAGCAGTCCAACTCTTTTCCCTAAATGCTGCTACCCACACAGAGCTATATATAAAGGTGTTGTTCATTATTCAAAGAAAAGAAGATATGTTAACAATTATTCAACCAAGACTTTCTTATTCCTGATGAAATGTTGTCTTCTGCTTCTCAAAACAGTACCACTCACGTGAACTCTGCACACTCTCAAACTGGAAGTCGTATCAACACAATTCTCCTTCCCTCTGAACACTTAGAGTATCAATGGAAGGAGAAAAGAACAACTGCTTGTCTTTATCAAATCCATCACTTCTATTTCCAGAATCGTATACAATTCAAGTTACTTCTCCAGTGGCAATAAATAGTTCACAATTCCTGCTGTCTATTTTACGCTACTAGAATCAGTAACCTTTGCAAAAACTGATCAGTGGGAGACCAGTATCACCATGGTTTCTGTAGTTGGTTTCTATGAACAAGTTTTAAGTTAAAGGGCACAGGCACCTGCCAATTTTGATTATGTACCACATCAAATACTATCCAAAAACATTTTCCTAAGTTGAAGTGCTTCTCAACAGCCAAGGAGTTGGTTTTCTAGCTCAAATGGATATTTTCAATTCTAATTCTCTATTTGGAATCTACTCATGCAGCCCCCTTTTCTTCCCCCCTCTCACAAATCACTGTTCGACTTACACAGTTTGTCTAGTTCAACTTCATGAGAAAGTAAAAACCTGTAGAATAGCTGCTTACCAGTCTGCTCCCTAAGTCCCAACAACAGATCTTCCTTCAGTAAACTACTGGAAATTAAGAACAACTAGCTCTGATGTAGTAAAAACCTTTTAAAAAGGCTGATCTGTTATTTCTAGTAAGTGGGGCAGAGTCTGTTAAAGGGTGGGTATTTTAAAAAGTGTGTAGGTAATAATGTTGAGTTAGTCATCTGCAGGATGGAGTTCTAGTAATTGCAATTTGACATTACAGCACAAACAAAAGTAAAAAGAAATCAAGAATAGAAAATAAGTGACAATTTTCAGTGAGGTTTTAGTTACCGGGGAAAAAAAATGGGCTGCAATTAGCACTGAAAAAAAAGAGGTAACAATCCCTTCCCACACAGCTTTCTCTTTCTTAAAATGGAATGTCACCATTTGATCAGGACCTCGATCCATTCTTAAGAAAAAAAGCTTAATGAACATCATCACAGACACCATGTAACTCAGATTACCTACAAGTCTTGTAATCTGTAAAATACCCAAGAAGAAAAATACTTACATCTTTCAAGTCTATATCTGAATCTTCAGGAAAATCTGGATGAGCATCTCCAGATCCATCCTGGGGAGTAATTCCCCAATCATCTCCCTCCTTTAGTTCTCCACATTCGGCGATGACACACAACTGAAAAAATGAAGTGTAAATAGTAGTATTGCTTGTTAAGACAATTTTTTAAAAGGCAGTAACTTCCAAGTGCTCTTTGAAATTTTTGAGATTCCATAAAAAGGCTTTCTCATCTGTTGTTTGGGTGCATTTATTTCAGAAACCCATCACATCATTAGCCTATCCTCATCAAAAGGCTTTTATCACACAAAGTGTTGCGTTCAGAGGATCAGCATTCCAAAAACACCATCCCCACGCTTCACAGAGAGGCTGGAAGAGGAACTGGCAGCAAGCTGAAGTGCAGCGCAACACAAGACATGGAAGTTCTACTACATTAGAGAAGATAACTCTTTCTTCAACTGCCAAGTCTTTTAAAGTTAGAGGTAATAATTTATCAAACACCCACAAACTGCTATGACCTACACACCAATTGCTTTTTCAGAAACATGACTTCTGACATAATAATTATAAGAATTATGTATCATTTAGGTGGGATTGTGATTTCCACCTTTTAATTTCATCGTCCATCCTACACTTCTAGCAAAGGCTTCCACCCTCACAGCTGTGTTGAACAATAAATGGTTTGTGCAAGGGAAATGTACAATTCAAGAACAAAAGCCTCTAAACAAGGACAGTAAAATGGAAATTACCAGTTAGTAAAAATAACTGACTAACATTTAATAATTCTAAATATTACACCAAACACTTAGAAGAAATGATTATACATCATATAATGAAATAATAAACATTATCCCTCAGTGCTTTGCATTTTGCTTACCTTAGCAGGATTTTCTCCTTTTACTTCTACATTTTCTAGGATTTTAACTACACCCATTCCTTTGATCACTTGGCCAAACACCACATGTTTCCCATCCAGGTGAGGAGTAGGCACCGTTGTAATAAAGAACTGAGAGCCATTAGTACCAGGTCCTGCATTTGCCATGCTCAGCAGACCTGGTTTATCATGCTGCATTGAGGGGAAAAGAAATCACCATCAGCATTTAAAATATGTTATAAAACCATGTGGAAGATTCTGTAATGCTGATCATAAACATTGCCAGGACAGCCATAACTTGGTAAACCAGACAGTTACATACAGGTGGCACCTAATTTTACCTACCATGACTGAAGAGGGCAAATGCTCAGCTCTGGGTCTTAACCTGCCCCCTACCAATCTAGCAAGCATAGCCACATGTGTGACTTAATGCTGTAACACCTATCTGCTGCTTCTACACTCCATCCCCTGCACAGCTGCTGAGTTGAGGCAGATCACCTGAGAAACGCGTGAAGTTCCTCACTGTATTATTTAAGACCACTGGCCTTAAGAAATGAGGCTAAACATCACTGAAACCAACTTTAATGTTGCACTGCTAAGATGGGTATGTAATGTGAATTTTATAAGGGCTACTCACACCAAGTATGGTGTAGAACTGTGCAGTGTAGGGGACTGTGGTCTTTAAAATTTATGGGTTGGTGATTTTGTTTGGGGATTTTTTTTTTTATCTCCTTCACTTTCCTAAACACAGTTTTTAGTCTGTTTGGATTTTTAAGCATCTAATTATTTTGCCACTTAAGCCACCGGGCCTCAAACTAGAAGAAAATTGTTAAACAGCATCATGTAAGAAGATACTGTTTATCTTGTTTCTTTCAAGTACTTTTTCCTTTTTTGAACTAAGACTTTTCTTGTCCCGTCATGTAGATTATTTAGTTTTCACCTGTACTGCAAAAATGTGTTTTTCATATTTGTTGTGAATGTCTTGTTTAACTGGCACAACCCAGCCATGAAGATATTATTCTCCTCAAGTTGGTCTGGTTATTAAGTGCAAGGAACTCCATTTAATATAAGTGAGGATGTTATACCAAGACACTGGTAAACATCTAAAGAATTCAAGCTGTGGTACTGCTAAGAAACTTGATACTGTTGGAAGGAGAGGAGGTGCAAAAAATGATGATAGCACAGAGGACATAGAAACAGATTTTGGAGCTCAATGGGAGGTTAATTAGTCTGAGATAACAGTCTGAGCTTGGTGTATTGAAGCATCTGTTTTTTCCCTACATTGTCTACCAGTTCTTGAAAATTGTTTTCCCATACACTGGATTTCTATGGTGGTAGGGAGACCTCCTTGCCTAAACTGTTCATCTGGTCCTAAGGCACAATAAGTCTGGATCTTTTCAGTCAGGATTTGGCTTAGGAACTCTGGGAAAAAGTTGTATAGCTGAGAGCCAGAATCACACCCAGCCAACAGAAAGCTACTGGAATCTTGGCTTTGTCTTTTCTAACCTTGAAACTCACCCTGGGAGTCAGAGATGGCAAATGACAGAGGAGCCTGTGTTCCAGAGGAAGGCAGTTCGTAGGACTGCAGCCTCCAAAACAAATATCTGACACTTTGCATTGTAGTTGCTGGCAAACAAGTTAAACAGAAGGGTTGCCCCATAGCAGATTTTTGCAAATACCATTTGAGGCTGGTCACTGCTTCACTGCCCAAGACCTATAAATTTTACCCTTCCCCATCCCCTCTCCCCAGTTACAGCTAACGCTAGACAACAATGGTTTGTAAACAAAAAAAAAAAAGTAACAGTAAGTTCTGCTGTTGCCTTAAAGCTGCAGGTTTACCTTTTGTCTGTAAAGATGTAGGGGGACAAGCTGGAAATTATAGAAAGCAGTCTGGTGCCTTCAGTCTCCCCACTTATGCACAACCCCATTTCAACTCAGACCAAATCTCAAGGTTAGTCCCAAATTATGAGAGTCTCTGTTTATAAAGAAAACTGTTGTCACTCATTGATTTTCCTGCTGTGTTTTGAAAAACACTGCCGATAGATGGGAGTGTCTTTCCCATTATGATGCCTGCTATCATATTGTAAGCTTATAAAGCAAGCAAAAAAATCTGGACAAAATCACATTCTCTGACAGATCCAAGGCTTGCAAAACTATGCCATAGTAACAGTGCTTGGGGTTGTGTAAGTTGGGTGTTCCACAACAGCAGAGCCATTACCTGGAGAAGTGGCATCAAGAAAAGCCTAGTGGGATTGATCTGAGATGATAAGCTGACTACTGACAACAGTTTTGCAGTTCACTGCAATTTGCAACAGTCCATGCAACCAGCACAAGAACAAACAGTTCCAGTGTCATCAAACATCAACAAAAACAACTGTGTTTTCCGAGACAGTGGGTGAGAACACTGCAGGGCTGCTGGATTAAGTGCAAGAACCAGTGAATTTCTATGTTATAGCAAAATTTAAACTCCCAGTAAAATCCTAACATACTTGGCAAATAGGTAACAGGAATCAAGCTCTCAGATTCTGTACAGGATCCAAATGGGTTCTTCAACTCACGTCTGGCACTCTAACAACATTGGTTAGAGCTGAGAAGTCAGAGAAGTACAGAAATGGGGGTCATTTGTATCATGTTCATGATTACCTCCAGATCGCAAACAACCAAAAATGTAATGACACAGTCATCTTCAGGGATGTGATCCTGTGACAGTACCAATGAACAGACACTGCTAGCAACAGTGCTAGAGCACCACCAGAGTGTCAGACTGCAGAGAACACAACTGGAATTATCATTATGATCAATACTGGAATCACATTTCCAGCTCTTGCTCCAAACTTAAGTCCTGTGAGGAGTGGCTGTGGGAGCTGAGGTTTTTTTAGCCTGAAGAAGGTTAGGGGGTGACCTTATCACTCTCTACAGCTACCTGAAAGCAAGGTTGGGGGGTAAGTGTGTCCTGCCAGGCAATCAGCAACAGGATAAGAGGAAATGGCCTCAAGTTGCATGAGGGGAGGTGAAGGTTGGACATTGTGAAGAATTTCTTGACAGAAGGGGATGGGCTGCCCAGGGAAGTGGTGGAGTCATCATCCCTGGAGGTGTTCAAGACCTGACTGTATATGGCACTTAGTGCTATACTCTAGCTGACAAGTGGTGTTTGGTCAAGGCTTGGACTTGTTGATGCTAAAAGTGTTTTCCAGCCTAATAGACTGTGATTCTGTGAGCCTGATACAGGATTTGGATATCTGATTAGTGGAGGATTGCTGTATTTTCTTTTCCTAAAATACTGTTTGGGGGCAAGCACAACTCCAGTCAGGGCTTTGCTGTGACCATGGGACAGTGATGTCTGTAAGTTTTTTAGTCAGTGTTGTTGAAAGTCCCACATATGCTACCATATGTAACATGACGTGAAAATGGTTCATGCCAATGTTGACAACTGTTATTACTGCAGCAGGAGTAACAGCACTGAAATGTCACAAACGGAACAGAATTAGTGTTTTCAATAGAGTACCTGATAATGAAAGTTTTCGTCTTCAAATTTTTCACCATATATACTTTCTCCACCTGTGCCATTTTGGTTTGAGAAATCTCCACCTTGAACCATAAATTGCTTAATAACTGTAAAATAAAATAGTTATAAAATGTATCAGCAAGGCACAGAAGGCATGGGTGGAAAAAAAAAGTAATTCTAAGATGAAAAGCAATCCTTGTCACCAGCACCTAAATGGAACCAAAATCCATTTTTTGTTTACCAAGTGTCACCTAAGTACTCCTTTTCAGTTATGTGGATATCATTTGATATTTAAACTTTACCTGAGATTCATTTCAACCTGTTTACAACTCAGAGTAAACTAGTTCTGCAAAATTACTAGTAAATTTATGATTTACTATTGTCAATGCATGGTGAGAACACGTAGTCATTAGGAGGATCAAAAAGTGAGACACTTTCCTTCAGTAAAGTTATTTCTTTAACAAGTACTTGAAATACTATTTAATATTATTTCAAATATTCATTGTAGACAACTTTTGTTGCAAATAGGAAAATGGAGGATTTCACAGAACTTACTTCTGTGGAAAGGACATCCTTTATAATGGAGAGGTTTTCCAGTGGTAGGCCCTGTTCCTTTTTCTCCTGTACATAACGCACGGAAATTCTCAGCAGTTTTAGGTACAACGTCAGCAAATAATTCAAAGACAATACGTCCAACTGAAATGACAAAGAAAGAATAAGACATTTTTAAGTCTTGTCCTTGGCATGGCGACGTGTTGAGCATTACATGTCAAAAGAAATTAATGTTTCAAGCTTTATTATTATTATTTAGATTACTATTCAATTTCCATCTTGGGGTTGCTCCCTGGAAATTGCTCGCAGAGTTACATTGGGTTTTTAGCAAGGTTATTACCAACACTGAATTCCCCTGTCAAGAATAAAGACAGATTCTGCCAAAAACTAACGAAAATGCCAAATGCATCTTCTGCCAAAAAAAGGTGTGTGGGAAATCACACACATATATTAAAGCCAAATTATGAATTTTAATATGCACGCTTATGTCAATTTTAGTATATTTGTGGTTTGTTCAATCAAAAGTAGATACAATACAAAAAGACAGTTTTGTGGAGATTTTTAATCCATAAAAAAGCTTATGCCAGACACATCCCTTACTCCTCACTCTCTCGAACCTGAATTTTACTAAGACACAATGGTACTCAATATGCATATGAATAATGGCTATTTATAATTAGAGACACCACAAGCAACTGTTAAATCCAAATCTGTACGTGTTTTAACTGAAGGAAATTAAACCTGAGTAGCTAACAGATCCTGTAAAAGATGATAAATGGATTTTGTGCCGAATTGTCACTCCTTCACAAACTGGCTTCTCACAGAGCTATTTCTCACTCCTAGCAGCCACCATCAGTTGATGCTCCTGTTTTCTCATCAGCCTCACAGTCAATTAATTAACATAACTTCACTCTACCGGAAGATAAATGTAAATATATTGATTCTAATTAATACAGGAATGAAAACAAATTAGACAACTGAAAGTCAATAAAAGGCAAATCATCCCACAGAGTTTCTTCTTTTATTCTTCTGAGTAACAGAATTAAGTGAAAAGCACTTATTCAATGAAAATATTTAGGTAGTCCCTATCTTTATCCATTTTATCTTTAACTTTTTTAAACCTACGCTTTCAAGTAGTACCCCAGTTAAGTTGCTCGTTTCCTTATTTCCATTTTGACCGTTTGCCCAGATTTTTGAATGACCTCTGGCAGCACTGGCGCTGCCAAGAGCACCAGCTCTGCCAGTTTCCCCGAGCGTTCCCCGCGCAGCCCCCGCTGCCGGCCCGGCAGGCGGGCAGGGCTCCCTCTCCATGCCGCGGCAGGTCCGGCCACGGCGGGGCCCCCGGCCCGGGAGTCGGGGCGCTCCGGGCGAGGCCGCGCTCGGCACAGCGCAGCACGTGGGGCGGCGCGGAGCGGCGGCACACGTGGGCGNTCGCGCCCCCTCCCCACCTCGCTCGCCCCCGATGTCCACATCGAAGAAGGCGCGGGGGTTGCTGGCCTTGCTGGGCCGGGCGACGGGGGACGGGTGCGACATGCCGCTGCTGCCCGCCGGCCCCTGCGGTGGCTCCGCCCGCTCGGAACCCGCGATCCCGGGCGCCGCGGGTCGAGGCCGCTCGGCGCTCCTCCCACCGGCCGGCCGCAGATGGCTGCGGGGCTGGCCCGCCCGGACCTGCCTCTGAGCCGCCTGAAGTGACTCGGGGATAGTCGGCCGGGAAGGAGCGTTGCCCTCTCCGGGTTATACACACACGCAGGGCCTGGAAATAGATTTTAGAGATAAAATAGATTTTCGAGATAAAAATAGATATAAAATAGAGTTTAGAGATAAAAGAGCTTTTAGGTTTTGCCTGGGTTTATATTTTATGAAAGAAACGGCAGGCTGTGTGAAAAGCGGTGATCCGTGGTAAAATGGGCAAATTGTCAAAAGTTACTATTATCCCATAAAGGTTTAGAAACGCATAATAACTCCAGCCTTCCTAAGATCTGAAAACAAAATACGTTTCATCCCAAAGGATGAATATCACATTAATTGCTCCAAGGCAAACAATCTCTTTTGGACATTTCTGTTGACCAATGGACATGAGTACTATCAATACGCTTGGCTGGGGCTCCTCAAGGTGTAGATTCCCAAGCAGGTGAATGGTTCAACAGGGCCACATCCTGTACTGAATGGCATCATGGAGGCAAGGTACATGTAGCAAAAATAGAAGGGGCAGAAGAGTGCTGGGGTCTGACTCCTGCAAACTTGAAGTCCTTCTGGGAATGCTGCTGATCAAAATGAGCCTCTGTATTTCTTGGACTCCTCTAATCCATCCCAGAAACCTATACATTCGTTCTTTGATTCACTGTGTTCTCCAAAGGCTTTCCCCTGTAATTCATGTCTATATGTTTGGACTTGAGCTTCATCAAGCTGGTTTTCATCTCTCTCTCTCAGTATGTTGTCAACACTGGATGTGTCAGAGGGCAGTTGTAATTCCCAGATTGAAAGAAAAGATAAAGTAGCATTGATATTAATAACTGCAGTCCCTGTACTGCATTGTAATCGTTCCCACACATCTGCGCAGATGTTGGGTAGGAGAGGTGATTGGCATGGAGTGCTGTACCACATTGCATCTGGGAACCCTTAACAGAAGGAAAAGCCATCTGCTACCATCTGGGAACACTTAAGTGGGAAATCAGAAGAACCACACTAAGGCATTTCTCTCTCTGAGCCAGGTCATGCAGCTGTGTCAGGGATTTCGCATGCTCCACGATGTCAGAGGCCACCAAAGCTTTGAGTCATCTGTAATTCACGAGGCATTTGGCCACGGCCACTGGCTGAGATATTTTTATCATTACGCTTAGCTGAGGTGCAGTGGTGTAAGAGAAGCGGTCTCACACCCGCAATGTGCACTTGCCGCCCAGTAAGCCAACCATATCCTGGGCTACATTAAAAGCAGTGTGGCCAGCAGAGCGAGGGAGACTATTCTGCCCTTCCCCTCTGCCCTCTGAGACCCCACCCGCAGTGCTGCATCCTCCTCTGGGGATCCCCAGCACAGGAAGGATGACAACCTGTTAGAACAAGTCCAGAGGAAGGACACCAAGATCATGTAAGGGATGAAAGGATGACTCCAGGCCCTCTTCTATGAGGAAAGGGTGAGAGAGGTGAGATTGTTCAGCCTGGAGAAGAGAAGGCTCTAGGCGAGAACTTAATGCAGCCTTTCAGTGCTTCAGGGAGCCATAAGAAAGACAGAGACAAACTTTTTAGTAGGGCCTGTTGTGATATGGCAATGGTTTTAAACAGAGAAAGGGTCAATTTAGATTAGATAAAAGAAAGAAGGGTGTTACAATGAGGGTGGTGAAACATTGCAACAGGTTGCCCCAAGAGGTGGCAGATGCATCATCCCTTGAAACATTCAAGGATGGGGTGGGCAGGGGTCTGCACTACCTAGTCTAATTGAAGATGTCCCTGCTTATTGCAGGGGGATTGGACTGGAAGGCTCTTTAAAGTCCCTCCCAACCTAAAATATTCTATGATCTCAGTGAGTGAGTTGCTAGCCAAGTGAGTAGTCTAGAAGAGATTTCTGTAGCAGACATCAGAGTAAAGTGTGTGTTGTTGGTGTGTGTCCCCCGCAAGTGCTGTTGGCAGCTTCCTCTCAGGAAGAAGCAGTGATTCATTCTTCCAGGAGTAGACTTATTCAGACCCTGCGGGTTTTTTTACTGCTGAAGTTGGAATAGTCTAGATTCTAGATGAGTAATTCTTTTTACACTAGTTGCCTGGAAGTCCTTATGTGCACGGTCCTTTAGAGGTACAAAGAAAGAGGCATCTCCATGATAATTTGGAGATGTGAGCTGAACAAGAGAGAAATCAAGTGATTTTCTCAACATCAGTAGCAGATTCTGGAAAATATGTGAGCTGAATTAATATCTCCCAAGCACTGCAGTAGCATAATTAGTTTCATATTAATTTATAGTCGTTGACAGATTGTAAAAAACTTCTGTCAAGAATTTACTGAGTGATTTCATGTTCAGATTCATGTATTAAATTACACACTGAATTTTTATACAAATAACCTCTTAAAAAGTCAGACTTCCATTATAAAGTCCTCTAAAATCTGTTTTCAAGCAGTGACATCAGCCGTGTTCCTTTAATCCTTTGTGATCTTGTAATTTTAAAATATTTCCTATTGCCAAAATACCTCCTATCATTTGACACTTCCAGTAGTTTTTGTAGTAATTGCCTGTAAAGCAGTACATTGAAAATATTCACAATAACTGAATTGTCTGTTAATTTTTTAATTCACCTTATTTTCCCATATATACAGGTTTTGCTACCCAATAAAGTAGTTTGAGTATTATCAATAGATAAATATATTGTGAGTGCTAAAATCCTGAAGCAAATGGCTTCAAGTACAGTCTCCCTTCCACTAAGTACATTATACTTGCTGGAGTATGACCCTCCAGCCTAATTAAACTCAAAGATCAGCCTGTTATAAAGTCTTTGGTTTTACCTCTTCTTCCTTTCCTGACTAAATAAGCAAGCAATCATTGATAAATGCATAGAAATGCATATGTAGTTCTAAAACTAGTACTCTGATGGAATACACAATAAGCAATTTTATTTCATAATTATTCTAGCCTGTCGATTTGCTTTCACAAAAGAATAAACTGTAAAATAAAGATTATTTATAATTGTTGCAGATTGTGTTAAGATGGGCAAATATGTATACATACAGACTAGGATTTTTTTTTTTTCTTTTTGTTTTTCTTGCCTTTTTTTTTTTCACCTTTAAATCTGTATTTGACACTGTAAAGAAAAAAGAGGCTTAAATAAGCCAATTCCACTGGAAGGTGAGTGCTTTGGCTCAGTGCAGGGCTACCTTGTCTAAAGATATTAAAAGCCATTTTGCTTTGTACAGAAGTAATCATATGTGAGGTTTCCATTGGACTGAGCTGCAGCTTCAGAATATGGTGCAGTACTGATGGGATCTATCTGACAAGCAATTGAAACACATACCTCATCAGCTTTTCAGAACAGCTATCAAGAAGCTCCCAACATGCAAACATTTTTGGAAAGGATGCTTTCACTGCTGGCTGTGAAATAGAGCAGCCACTCAGCCTTCCCTGTGCCGTGTGACACACAGGCTGCGCATCATGTGCTGGTCCCATGTGACCCGGCACATCAAGCATGTCACCTTCATGACAGACACACACGAGACGGGAAAAATAAATCTGGTTTTTCACCATCAGGCTTATTGTTACCCACCTGCACCAAGTCTTTTTCTGCATAAAATTGAATAAAGAGGGCCCAGATTACACTCATACTGAGCAGTTACTAACTCTATGCAGATTCCTCTATGCTGAGTTAAAATGCAATGTTAAACAATGAAAGAACTAAATGTTCTTGTCTGAGGATGTTTTAAAAAGAAAATTTTCCACACAGAGCTGACATGACAGAAACTGAAAATAAAGTCATGCATTTACTTGTCACTAACTTTCAGATATGCTGATCCCTGAAGAAATGGCTAAGAACCAAGCAAGAATAAGCAGACTTTTTTGTTATGTATTTTAGGTCTGCTTAAAACATGTTTTTGATGCAACTATTCAGAGTAGTGCTTAGGACTTCAGGATGTGAGGAGGCGTGGAAGAGAGTGCCTGTGACTTCTTGATAACAGTAGAAGCCATGGCTGGTAAGGAGAGGCCCAAAGTATCAGCTAGCAGGTGGTCACTGCTGCAGCATCACAGGATATCAGTGTTGTTGCTAAATTCCTGCTCTCAGTTTTGATACAAATGTATGTCCTGATATTATTGCAATTTCATGTAAATGCATGTTTATCACAGTTACCACCAAAAGGTACTGAAATATCAATTATGATGACTGCAGTCTTTCTTATGTAGAAAATGTTTCTGGTCTGCACCTCATGTGGGTAGGATGGAGATCAAGGTGAACTACATCTGCATGGACTCAAAGACAAGGGTGCAGCCAGCAAATAGGAAGGCCCATGGTGGATTTCATCATTGAAAATCTGGGACATGAGGATTTCCAACTAGATTTTGGATGAAGTACTGGGCAGGATACTTACAATTTACCAGCCAGGAGCTTTGTTGAGAAGAGGAACCAAGCCACATTCTAAACAAGTGTTTAAACATTCACAGGTATGTACATTTTCAGGCTCTTCTGGAGGAAAAAGTAGTGTACCATTGCTTTAGCAGATTTGCCAAGATACTTATGTACAGTAGTGATTTCAGAGGACTGTACCTATCACCTTCAAACAGTCCAATTCTCTCCATATTACTTGATATTTATATTTTGGTGATTAAAAGAAGACATTCCTCATCTGGCCATTCTCTTTGCTTTTAACACCAAAGACTATTGAAAATTAAATGTTTCATAACATGCACCAGTATTTCCCAGTAATTTTGAACCAATCAAATTAATATTTCCCTTCAAACTCTCTTTGGTTTTTAACTGAATGTGTGTTCCATGTAAAAAGACAGTGAAACTGCTTGTCTGTATTATGGCAACACCTTTGTGGCTCTGTTCAGGGGTTAGGGAAAGTTGCTGCAGCAACAGCTCAAGTTATGTAATGCTTCAATGAAAGATGAGTAAGCTGGTTTGCAGGGGGCTGCAATCCCAAGCTTTCCTTTTCTGTCATTTTCTGTCTCTGCTTGTGAAGTGAAATACATTTTACAGTAGGTTTTGAAATCCTCTGCGGAGAGTAATCTAGATTTAATGTGCTAAATAGTAATAACAACAATATGGGGAGAGAATAATTCTAGGTATTTCTTAATATCACATTTTACTTGGCATGTTTGAATTGGCATTAAAAACTGGACTTTATTTATTTTACAGAATCAAAAATGTTGCTGATGCATTGCAAAGTGTAGCAGGACTTACCTGTATCATGTAACCTAAACAGCATGAATTACCACACTAAGCAGTAAATCATTAACAAACATCCTGGATTACCAAACTTTTTGTTAAATCTTCAGAGTTTACCTGTTCTGGCCTCTGGCTTCTCTTTGCAGTACCTCCAAAGCCCAGTTCTGACAACAGAGGTTTAGGAGCATATTGGATTTGTGCATTCAGGACTGAGCAGAGTGGAATGAAAGCATCCATGAAGGAACTCAACAGTTAGTCCAGGTGTAAGTGATGGGGAGGCAAAGTGTGACTTAGGAGACTTGGCTTTTAATCCTACCTGTCCTGGCTATTAAACCTGGGTACGTTTTCAAGAGACAATCTTTAGAGAGATTTATGTGCTATGAAACATTAATATGCTTTTCCAAGCATTCAGCTATGCCAGGATTTGAATGATCCTTTTCATGTATTGTCAGTTTCCTAACAAAGTTCCATCTATTTCTGCATTGAGAATCTGGCTCCTTTTCTGACTGAAGTTTAAACTAAATTGTTTTTCTCTGCTCATAAAGAGTGTGACCCTCAGGCACAGTATCAGGTTTTGATTTTTAAATGCCATTTTTATTTCCTGTATTTCCTAGAAGAGTGAGGGTTGTAGACGCACTATTTTGCTGTAAATGATCTTTGCTTGACAGCTGGTATGGCTTTTTCCCTTACATTTGCTCTTATTTTGCATTCTGGGGTTAGTGAAAAATCACTGCATTGGTTTTGGCAGGTGTTCTTTATAGCCCAGCTCTGTTTGGGGTGTGACAGTGCGTTCCGATTGTGAAAATTATTTTGTAGTCCTTTGCTGATTCTGCTGTTTTCTCTTTTTTTTTTTTTCCCCAGAAATAACCTTCAGAACACGTGTCTTAATGTGTTGTTATCAATTTCAGTAGTGATGGTAACACATTAAAAGAACACACTGGGAACTAATTTTGCACTGAGCATCAGCCAACATGTTGCGTGCATTTACACTGCTATTTGTGAAGAGAGTATCCCAATTGTCTTCAGTGACTTTGTGTTGCTTCATATTTTTTGGAGTGGCATCTGGGCATACAAAGTGGATCATTTTCAGATGAAACTAAATCACATATTTTTCAGAAACACATTCAGTGTTCTTCAACCACTGACATGCATTCTGCTGACAGGACCAGACTGCAACCAGTCCAAAATAAATGGACTGGTAAAATGTTTGTGTAAAATGTAAAACGTTTGTGGTGTGGTGTCTTGGGTTGCGTAACCAAGGGAAATGTGTATTCTATTCCATCTGTTGAAAGCAAATTGAGGAGGTGTTTTTCTTTATCTCTTGTTGGGGGGGGGGGGG
>VYZR01061684.1:34249-44832 GCA_013400675.1 Oxylabes madagascariensis
TGGTCTTTTGACATGGAAACCACACTTCCAGCCTGAGGCTATTTTGAAGGCAAACAAGCCTCAAGTCCTCTGGTTTTGAGCTTTGCCGGAACTAAGGCCATTCTTTAGTTGTTTGGATTTCCCCTCCCCTAAACACTGCTGTCACTGAACAACCTCTTGGTTTCCCCTAGCTTTGCTCTGAGTCCAGCTCCATCTTTCTTAAAGTTGCAAGAAGGCACCCTGTTTTTTGTTTTGGTTTTTTTCTTTTTCTGCCACAAATAACAAAAAAATGAGTGGAAATGCACAAGCTACTGACGTTCTGAGAGGGATGGATGTACTTTGGTTATTTAATTCCATGAAAAGATGCAATATTGCCTGACAGTCAAATGAGTTTTTCCTGTAGGTTATCTTATTTCTGATTTACAAGTAACTTATCCATGGAGTTCCATGCATTGATTCTTAAATTGTTGTGCAGTTGGGTAGTAGGTGCTTGATTCCTTTTTCTTAGGGCACGTTTGGTGTTAACATATCCAAAACTGGGTGAGTACTGTGGCACATACTATGCTCAAAAGTGATATGGAAAGTGATTTGGGGAATAGTAGCAGCAGAAAGTCTTGGAGGTATCTTTCCTTGTTGATGGCACAACTTAAAGCAGGAAACACTGCAATTTAACACAGTCATGCTAATGCTGTAAGGGAATTCACAAACGGGTTGATGTGAATGAGAAAATAAAGCTGCTTGGGGCTGAAAAATGTGGACAAGCATTCATAGAAGCTGAATTTGTGGAGAAACATTTTAAAAACTGATGCGGAGCTTTGTTGCCAGTAGAGGCTGGCTTCATGTAAAATTACATAAACTTTGTAACTTTTTTTATGTAAACTTAGTTAAAGTTACAAAATAGCTTTATTAAATTTAGGGGAAAGGAAGGTGGAAGAGTTTTGACAAAAATGTTTTAGTCATTAGTCATCATGTCATCCCACTTTGACGTTGTGGGATGTAGGTGTTTCCAATGCATGGTAGTGGCCTTCAGCAGTTGCTTTGGTTTGAACAGCAAGTAACAGCCAACCAAATGCCCTGAGACAGTAGAAGTGACAAAGTAGCTGGGGTCAGGAGGGACAGAAAATGAGGTAATCTTTCTCATACAGATAATTCCTTGTTCTGACATTTCAGTATTATGGAAGTTGCTTAGGACTTCCTTTGCAAAGAAAATTCTTTGGATTAATACTCACTATATGTACTACAAACCGTGGTGAGGTACCTGTTCCTTTAAGAATTCCCTCTGACACTAACAATCATGTACTTTGCACCTTAGTGATGTTCATGAATAACTTCTTAAGAGTGAATTCAGATTTGGAGTCGTGTTGTGTTTTATATTTGTCAAGAGTTACTTCTAAGTGCAGCCTTGATTAAGAGCACGCTGTTGTCTTGTATGCAGCTTAGATGAAGCGTTATGAGAAGAATGTTCTTAGGCTGTCCTAATTACCAGTATTTGCTGTGTGAAGGTTTCCATGGGTACACTTCTTAGGCAAAAGATGAGGAATGCAGTTCTGTAGGGTGGTGGTTAACAGGCTTGCTAGAGAGAATAAGCAGGAAAAGGAGGACTTTGAATGGGATACTCATGTGAAGATAGCAATATCTGTCTGCACTTTTTCCGTGTGCTTCCTGTGATAGTGTCAGATTACTGCTGATCTGACTAACAGGCATGGACACAGCAGTTCACCTTTGCCTGTCATGAATCAGCTCCTCTGTTGTGCTCTGCCTGTGCTGCTTCTTAATCTTCATGCTCAGGTTCTTCTCTGTTCTGCTCTCTCCCCAGCTTAACAGTGCTTTTCTCAAGTCACTCCATTTACCCGGTTTGTCCCTTGAGTACCTTATTAGTAATGTCATGTTTTAATGTGCAAGGCTGAGGTCACAAGACAAGCTCCCGTGCAGGCTACAAGGCAAAGTGTTCTGAGGCACTGAGAGGGTGAGCTTAGGAGTTCTGGCAACAGTGCTTGTGTCTTCCCCACATCGACTAGGGCAAGTGCGGGTGCATTTACCTGACCAGCAGCTGAAGTGTCTTGGTCAGTCAGCACACTTCAGGATATTGGTGAGATTCTTGGAGTTGTACTGATAAACGGGCATGAGGGCTTTACATCACACTTGCTACTGTTAAAACTGAGTCACGATTCCGCCTGCATGGACTGTGCTGAAGTGAAATTTGAGCTGCGTGATGTAATTACTGAATCAGTATGGAGCGTTCTCTGCAGGATGCTCTTGCCTCAGTGCAGTACAGCTCAACTTTCTCCTCCAAGGTGCTCAGTGAAATTTTAGATGTGCTAATGAAATCAGCAGTATTATGTAAACAATTGACAATATTTATTTATTTTTCTGATAGAGTTGCTAGCAGTCTGAATTTGGTATTAGCACTTTCAAATTAGAAACCTGTACACACTAGTACTTAATTTTTTATAATGGAATTGGGAAGTTTCTTACAATAACAGCTCAACTTGTGTTTTCACTGAGTTTACTGACTTTTATGAAAGAAAACAGAGGCTTGAATGAACTCAGTTCTCTGAATTTCTGTGCAGAGTATTTTGTATCTGGATGTCATCCAACACCTGAAATTGCTCAGCTCTTGGAGTTTGATTTGTTAATGCACATCTCCAGGAGTACAGAAAATCTGAGCAGAGTACATTAGATAAAGTTTTTGAAGGAAACCCCAGAGAGAAGGCTGTACAAACTGTTGAATACATAGTTCTAAGCAAGTTATTCTTAAATTAATATTATTTCACTGAATGTGGATAATTTTACAGAGTGTAATATGCTGTAATGTCAAAACCCTCTGTGGTCTGGAAAAGACAGATATTGGAACTTTTTGAAATCTGCAATTCACAGAAATTAGTTTATGTTCGCACAAGTTTTTGTTGTATCTTCTGTTTTTCTATGAGGGCACATGAGCTTGTCCAACTGTTGCTGAACAGTTGAGTGCTTGTTTCTGTCACATTTGCTTGCCTTTCCTTTCACATTCCCCCAAAATGACCTTTTGAAATCTTCACATTTAACACTCTGCTCTCTTAACTTGCACTCTAAAATGGGTTGTACTTTTTAGGACAAATTGTACTGTAGGAAAGGTCATGAGCCTTTTGTTTCTGAAGTGTCCTGTCTTGTTTAACAGCTTGGGTTGAACAAGTGGGCCGGAGACCTATGAGGGTGCTGCAAAGGAAGGTGTAGGTGCAAGGAAGAAGAAATTTGGTGCAGAAACCACTTTGCGCAGCTGTGGAGCAGCAGGGTTACTTCATGTATGTGAAGGCTTGGTCTCAGTGAATGGCTCCAATGTTACAAGATGCTGCTTCATTCTCCTGTTCTGTGCTGGAATTGGCTGACCATTTGTCACTTCCACAGTAGTGTTGATAGAACAGCGTTGAAGCCCTCTCAGTTGTGTCTGTGTAAAGGCCAGTGATAGAACCAGCCCTTCTTACAGTAGTCTGTGTTAAGCTGTCACAACATGCAGGAATGGTTGTGGAGGGCTAATCCTCAGCTGTGTTGAGAAGGCTGGAATAAAGAACAGGGGTTTGGTGGCCACTTCAGTTCACTTAGCAGACAACCACAGTGACATGCATCTTAGCTCCTACTTGGTCTTGGCTTTTAGCCTGGAGAAAGGTTGCTCTCCTGTGTTAGCCTCTTGAAACAGCTTCAGGAGTGCAACCTCTGCCCTCCCAACTGTTAAAAACATTTCTAGATCACATCAAGTTAAAGAGTTGGAAAAATTAACACTCTCTCCTTATAAAGGTATTTATGAGATTTGCCTGTGCATGCATATCAATCATGCTTACAAAGCACTTAAATTATTTCAGACACAATTCTAACTTTGGGAGTGGGTGAGTAATACCTAATGACTTTGGTACTTGGGAGACTTGGGGATATATGTCAGTCACCTCCTGTGGACTAGATCACAGTACAGTTGAGTTCAAAAAAGTTCAGGTACTAAATTTCTTGTGTTCAGAAGTTCCTGTAAGCAGTCTTACAGACAGGGATATATTTGGAAGTGCTTTTGAATGGAACTAGGGAAATAACATATATTTGAAAAAAACTATTTCTGTTTGTTACTTTATGGTAACATTTGGTCGAAATGCTGTAAAATTCTTATCTATAGCTGGACTGGATAATGGGTGCAGGGATAGGTCTGCAGAGAAGAGGAAAATGCAAACAGAACAATGTATTTTGTAGTGAATGTGGGTTTTTTGAAACAATCAGTCAACTCAATGAACCCATACGCACATTGATAATGCATCTGCCCAATTTCTTTGTTTTCAAGCAAAACATGGCTGTGTGGTTTGCCAAAGATGACTTGAGCCTCAGAATTAAACTTTGTTTACTTAAAGAAATAATTCTGTATTTGTATTGAAGTGTTTTAGCATGTGAACTAGAAATTTGATTGAAATTTGATTTGATTTTGGCTTTTTGTTTGCATTACTGAAGCACTAAAAGTTGACTTAGTCTTCATTAGAGTTGTATCCTTGGTCCCCGTTTTAACAGAAAGTAAAAAGAAAGTTTTGTTTGTAATTAAATGAAGTTATCCTGAATCTGTAGTTGTTAGGATGTCTTCTAGCGAGTGTGCTCTGGTAGACTTCATCACAGAAGTAAATCAGGTCTCTTATAAAGGACTTTCTTGTACACTTGTTTTTCTGGGGAACGCTAAAGGAGCTTGACCAATTTTTACCTTCTTGTGAGGAGAAAGCTTTCTAATTTGTCTAAATAATTGTTGCATAAGCTTGCTGACTGAAATTTGTTTCCATCTATCAGTGTGCAAATCATTCTTATTTCAGGACAAGGATCCAACTGGATTTTCTGTGTTATTTTTATTTTTTTTTTTCAAATATTTCAGGATTGATGGACTGATACTTGGCATCCAAATGTTAGCTTGCTACTGGGTGCAGTCAGCTGTAATTATGTACAAACCTGACTGGATGAACTCCTAAGTCTACTATAATACCAGTGTTTTTGAGAAAATGTTTGGGATCCTATGTGAGTGGTTTAGAGTGGTTGGCTGCCTTAAGGAGGGGAGACTGTTTCATAACTTAATGACTATTTATACTTTCAAAGTCCTACGCAATTGGTGGTAAACAGAACGTAAGTCTTTAGCATAGTGGCTTGCAGCAAGGGTAGGTTTGTCCGTGCCAGTCAGCTGCAGGACTGTGGTTTGTTTGGTTGGTTTTGTGTGTAGTCTTCTTCATTGAGAAGGTATATGGTATGAGTGATTTAATTACCATGATCTTCTGCACACAGTCCCAACACATGGTTCCTCCTTCCCTTTCCAGTGAAACTTGAAAATAAATCTGTCTTCAAAATTCAGTTCTAGTTACCAGAAAGCTGCTTTCTGTGCTGTCTACAAGAGTTAAGCAAAGTGTTTTGGATGGAATAGACAAATTATCATAACAACAACAAGAGGAGTAAAACATATTTTTGGCTATAACTAGTGAAAAATGCCGGAGCTGACGTTATATCCGTCATGTTATCACTTCATTCAATCTAAGTCAGGATTTCCTGGCATTCATCTAGACCTAAGCAATGGACTTTGCTGGTCATGCTATAGCAACTTTTGGGTGATCAAGCGTGGCTCCTTGTGTATGTGCTCCTTCCCATATTCTTGCCAGTTGAGTAAATCAGTACTGTCTCATAAATGTTCAACTTAGTTTTTCTTCCTTCCCTTTCTGATTATTGCAGACTAACTTTTCAGTTGCAATCTCTGTTTCGGGAGGATCGAAACACATCTTGTTCTTACAATGGTTTAACAGAAACATTTGCAGAGGTCTTATCAATATTAAGTTAGCTGGTCAAAAAAACTGGACTGCTTCAGCTCTCAGCACTGTTAGAGAGCCACATCTGATATCTTTTCATAGAATACGAATTTAGGTGATAAATTTTAAGATATTTTCTTTTTAAGTGAAGTGATACTGCTGAGTGCTTTTGGGTTAGATGAAACTGACCCCTTCTGAAGCAGTTTCCTTTGGAAGAGGGACACGGGATCCCTGGTTAGCACTTTCCTCTAGCCCTCCTTGAGAGTGTTCTTTTGTATAATGGGAGTGTGTGTTCAGAACAATGATGAGAAATGGGGATTTGCAATCTTTCTGCGCCCCTGGAGAGAATACCCTAAACTTCTGTCTGTAAGGCTTGAGAAAGTGCCACATCCTCTGCAGTTCACAAAGCCCTCTTGTGAATGCAGCCTTTTCATAGTAGAAGTGGAGGAAATTTGTAAAGAAATGGTTGCTGTTAACATGCATGTGTTTTTAGCTACTTTGAGTGAAGGTGTTTGTGTGTGTTATAGCAGAAAAAATATTTTTTGTTTAGCTACAAAAAATTGGGGAGGAATGTTAAACACCAGGAATTGTTTTCTATCTGTATCTGTGTATTTACTTGTGTCCAATGAATAACCTTTTTTCTTAGTAATTTTTTTTTTTCATATTCTAAAATTAATCCTTTGAACAGAAGTTTGAAAGCTGTGTGCAGACTCTTTCTTAAATGAAAAGAATAAAATATAGAATATGGGGCTTTATAGGGGAGGGAGAAGGAACAGGAAAGAGCAGGCAACCAAACCCATGCCTCAGGATACCAGCCCTAAGGTGTGGTGATGTCTGTCTTGGCCTGCTCACTTATGTAGGAGATAGTAATGTCTGAGATCTGTCAGTACTTTTATACAGTATTGCAACAGAGTAAGAGCTAGTACAGTGTTATAAATATCAGATTGTGCCTTGCATTGTCGCTCAAATTTCTCCTTCAGATGTACAATGTGCAGTTCTTCCTTGTGTTCAAGAGAAGGTGGGGAAGGGCAGAGGCAGGATAAAAGATTTCTCTTAATCTCATTTTCTGGCAGAGGCGGTTCCCAGACGTGCCTTGGCAGTGTCTGTATTTAGTAGCTGTGTCCTGGCTGCTGGCCCAGTCACATGGCGCCGCTGGAACAAGTGACACGGGAATGATGCATTAGCCGAGACCAAGCGCTGCGTGCCGGAGGAGGTGGGGTGGCCTGGCTGGCCCGGCCGCCTGTGCCCGGCCACGCAGTGAGAGACGCCGGACCCAGCGCTGCTCGCTCCCGGATGGCCACTGCTATCTGACTCGAGCTGTTTGGCTCCAGTGAAAGCTGGAAGCTGGTTTTTGCAGGTGCCTTGAAAAAATAAACAGGGAAAGAAGCAGAGTCAAATCCTAGAGAGTGTTAAATTACAAGCAGATTTTCAGTTCTTTGAAATGATAAAGATCATCACTATGAAACAGCTTCTGCAAAATACTTGACTTAACTTTGGGTCAGCTGAGCTCTCCTGGCTGTTAGAAGCTATGGAGATGATGACAGAAAGTGGGATGGAAAGGGGAAAGATGTTTAAGAATAACTATCTGTATGGAGGAAAGAACTAGGTGGTGGACCTAGGGTGCTAACCTTACTGCAGACTTTACCTTTCTTTGTTTAGAGACCTAGTTTAACAAAACCCTCGCTTTTCTTAATGATAAAATACAATTAAATGCATGCCTTTTTTCATGCAATTACAAGCCTTTAGCTCTTCTCTTTGCCAATGAGGAATTTCACTTCTGAAGCCAGCAACTGAGAGCACTGTCTCTGGGCTATTTGTGGTCCTACTTCAGACAATGTACTTGCTGGGTGATTTTTTTGATTAGGGTTTTGTTTCATTGTGGGTTTTATTTTTTTATTTCTACATTATTACTGAGATACTCTATGAAAGCTAGCTCCCAAACTTCAGACTTGCAGATAAGCCAGTGAACAGTGATTCCTGATAACTTAGAGAAGTTGAGTTGTGATGCACTGATTTGATGGGCTGCTCTTTATGTTTGTGGAAGGCTGAAGTGTGCACTTTATTGTGACTCCAACTTGCGTAGATCTGTTTGTTAACCTCTGTCAGCAGCGTGTATGTCTTGTCATTTCTTGTGCATGCCTGTGATGTTATTGCTTTGTAGCAACAAAGATGATGAAAGAATGCTTCTAGCCTTATAAAAATCCAATTTATTGTCCTTTCCTAAGCAGGGAATCTGTGGAATTCTAGCTTTTCGATGAACAGATGTATCCAATATTGTTTTAGACTTCATAGAGGAACATAGAGAATTATCCTAAAAAAAAGTTACCCTTCTGTACAGTGATTTGATACTGAGGGCTTTATTTTTCTCCACCTGAACTCTTTCTTCAGGAAAATCTGTCCTGAGAGAGAGCAGTGCTCCACGGAGTACCTTTCTTCACTTGTTGCGTGACTAATCTGCAATGTATCCCGCCTAACTTGTGTGAAGCTAGTAACTATGTATCATGCTTGAACGAGGTAGTTCATCTGAGGTTAATAGAGGTTTGCCATATTAGGACTACTTTAAGTCATTGTGGAAAAGGAATGTGGTGTGGCATCGGCACAACTTTTCCCTATCTGAGGCTGTAGAAAGAGAAGAAACAATGCAGGGTAAATGATTCAAATTAGGAGGGAGGACAGGAACCAGTGTCTTCCATATAAGCTATTCGATGGACTAAAAGAGGGAAAATCATCATTAAGCGATCCAAAAGAGATTCCACTTAATCTTTAAACATGTGTTTTGGCACTAATCCTGAATGTCTGGGTCTAGCTATTTTTTGTGTACCAATTGTGCTAAATGTATGTTTGCAAAAACAAATGCTTACTGAAACAGCAGGTATGATTCAAACTTTCTTCCTAAGCTTCTCTAGCCACTTTTAAAAGCTGTTTGGAAAATAAAACCTTGCAGGAGTCTCTGAAAATATTCTCTTAGATTCAAAAAATGTGTTTAAGTTTTAGTGGACAGCTGTAACTTATACAGAAAATTTTTCTTAACTACATCACATATATTTATTTCCTCTTTCCCTCACCCTGAATATTCTTGCTGAAGTGTTACCTTGAGTTGAAATCGTTTGGGCAATTGTCTCGCAGTGAAGATGAAGGACAGGAAATGACCTACAAACAGAGCAGGTGACATGCTGTTACATAGCCTAGAAAAAGAGTGCTTAAACTCTGCTTCGCAGAGGATTATATCTGCAGAGCAGGACGTTTTCTTCCATTTTCTGTGTTATCGACTTTATGGACTCTGTGTTTTCAATGTGTGGATTTGTGTATTATTTTGTTGTTGTTTAGAAACTGTTCTGTGGATTTGCAATGTTAATTGCCCAGGTACTTTAGAATTTGTGTTATTCTACAGATGATTGCATTTAGAGATGAGGTAGTGTTATGAAGCACATCTGTTTAGTGAGTTTACAGGAGTTCCTTGTTCTAATGTCTGATGTGAATTTGATAGTTTGATGAATGTTCTGGAATTTTTTGGTTTTTTTGGGGAAAAGGTAGTACAGAAGTGAAGGCTATGGTTTCCTGTTCTTAGTTGAAGTGTAATATTTCACTTATTTCATTCGCATTTCAAAGATGACTGGTAACACTGGTGTTTACAGTGGTCTGCCTCAATGAGATGAGGGCTAAAGTTGTCCTCTCCTAGATCATTTAAGTTATTGGAGAACAGGCCAAAGATATCGCTTGTTTGCCACACTTGGGAGGAGGAGTGATTGTGATCTGGAATTTGTCTCTTCTCTGGGCATTGAAGTGGAGCTGGTTTTTTTATTGCTATAGATTTCTCTCAGCAACAGAGCAAGTTGTTCAACCTAACCTTGCTCCAGTTTTTTGCTTCACTTCTGTCCAGTTTTTAGAGATGGAGTTAACTATGATTACAAAAGCATTTTAAGAGGGCTGTGCTATTTAGCAGGTAGCACGTAGCACTGGGTTTTGAAATCTTACTTCTAACTCTACTGCTGGTCTGGTTGACCATTAACAAAGTTATTTTCCCTTTTTAACCTGGAAGGGAAATTGCAGTAGGGCTGTTATCTTATAAAATGTCTAAAATTTTACTGATGAGGAGAAAGCCCATTGTAATTCATGAGAGACGTGAATTATGAGCAGATATGTCTGGATAGCTTTTTTAAAGCAAAGATGGGGAAGAGAGCTTTGTTCTGCAGTAGAATTACCAGAGCCTAACAGAACATCCTGTGAGCAGTTTTGGTCACTGCAATACTAGAAAGATATTTAAGCTATCAGAGACTGCCCAAAGGAGGGCAACAAGGATGGTNCACTCTGTCTTCTGTGATCCGATTCCTTTGTTCTGTTCAAAAATTTAAATTTATTTGGTCAAGAGTGTTTTATTAGGTACTTTTGTCATTGGTGTTGCTATTGAATTATTTTAAGACGCACATGACTAAATTCTCATCAAGCAACTTGAAGTCTGCAGCAAACCTTTTCTCATTGTTTTCCTTCATACTTTTTAAAAAAGCTTTTCAAAGTATTAGTGTCAAGTTCTTGTCCAAGTATAAGTAGTATTTGTCCTTAGAAATAAAAACATTACAGTGCAGAATATCTAGTATGTTTCTTGGTGTTGGTAGTTGGGTTTTTTACACTGATCACCATATGGCAATGATGACAGATTCTTACTTGCTCCTAAGCTATATGAGGTTGCTAGGGGTTGTCAGATGACACTTGCTCACATGAAAGCCATTAACAGGGTGTTGTAGCCAGTGTTAGAACAACCTTGCAACTAAGGGCGAGTCACTGCAAAAGCAACTATGCTTGCTTTTTTTTTTTTTAAAGAGGCCA
>VYZR01061692.1:4501-15719 GCA_013400675.1 Oxylabes madagascariensis
TGCATTCCTGACTCCACTGAATTCAATAGATGTTTTGCCTGAATACTGATGACAAGATTTTTGTTTCCGCTTTTCCCATCTGAAACGTGCGCTTCAGTCATTGTGTCATTTTAACGGCCTTGTAATGGGAAATCCCCTTAGGTTTGGATTAGCGGCTTCCTACAGTAATCTCATATTGCTGAAACATTATAATCACATAAACACAGTTCCCGTATGCTAATTCTGCATTTGTTTTGATTCGGTAAGCACATTTTAATGGCATTAGCGCGGGTTCTCTGTAGACCAGTGTGAGAATCATTTCATTGTCGTTACATTACAATGTGAGATTAGTGCAACATTAAATGCAGATTGCTGTGACATAAAATTACAAAAAAAAAGGCAAAAAGAATGGCTCAATGGGTATTAACAGTATCCAGAAAAAGTTAAACACAGCTGCCATTTAGAAACAAAGGCTGCCCGGGCTGCATCAAGAGCATTTTAAGTGTGTCTTTCCTTTATAATCACACAGCCCTGGAAAATGTGACATAGCACAGGCTCACTGTATATTTACAGATGGAGGAAATGTTTTCAATATTCAATTCTAGTTTGAGCAACCCCTACAGAGCATGGAAAAGCCACTAATTAGAAATATGTGACACATCTGTAGGAAATTACTATAGTTAGTCTATGCTGTGTCATCTTACCATTCCCCATATGTAAACGTTTTGTGACAGGGGAAAAAGTTAGCAAGACAAAGGAACAGGAGAGGCAGAGGGTAAGAGAACATGTGTAGACTATGTCAGGAAGAATTAAAAAAATTAACTTATTTTTCTCTTCCCTCATGTTTCTGCCCACCCTGTAGAGGTTTACAGAAAGGAAGGAACTCAATACGCCCACACAGTTCTTCCTCTTACCCACCAGACAAGTTTTCTAACCTCACCAATGGATGGATGCCAGATCTACTTNTTTCAAATGGCTCTACATAGGATATGTGAATTATATTTCCTTAATCTTAACCTAGTCTGAGGGGTGGGAAAATGTGCTGATTCCTACAACAGAAGATAAAGAGGTAGGTTCATATCTGGCAATAACAGCTATTTTGGTTTTGAAAATCGTTGATTTATGTGGTGGTATTGCCAAGGAGCTCCTGCATAGACCAAGGCTTCTCAGCTCTGGGTGCTATATAAAGAGAGATATAAATTATATTTCCTGAAAATTACAAATTCAGACTAAACAAGAAGAAAATTGCTTTAAGATATAACCAAAACTTNATAAACTCTGGACAAATCTTTATAACCACCAACTGTATGGTACATAAAATACAACTCTCACCATTAGCCACCTATCAAATCGTGGCGAAGTAAATATTTTTCCTAGAGGTATTGTTAAGAGAAGAGACTTGCTACTAAAAAGGTCATGGTGCTGCATTCCTGACTCCACTGAATTCAATAGATGTTTTGCCTGAATACTGATGACAAGATTTNCATTTGGTCCAGAAATTCCCTGTGCACCAGTCACCATAAAGGTGTCAAGGACCTATGACACTGTACTCCTACACAGGCACCCTCACACCATCACTAGTTTATGTTACATGAGAAAACAACACATTTATATTGCTTTTGGGTTATTCTGCCCACGAAACAGAATTTGAAAATGAGTGGAAGTACTGAAAAAATTGAGGTTTCTGGGAAAACTCCTGTCTCTCCTGTAGAAATGGCAGGTATTCTGCTCTGAAGGTGACAGATTATTTTAATTAGAAGTTATAAATGTTCTTTCCTGTCTTCAGAATTGACATTAGTCAGAAGTGGCATTGGTCCTTTTCCTCTCCCAAAATGGAGCTATGAGAGCATCATGATTTGCTGAACTTCAAGCTAACTCAAGGCTTTGTGTCCTAAGGAACTATGTCACACAGGAGGTTCTTCATGCCTCGAATAAAGCTCCTATGAGAGAGGAAGGGAACACACATGGTGCCTCTCTTCCACACAAACTCCTGCCTAACTCCACAGGAGCATATGCTGCAGCTTCGCCCTTTGTGGGGCACCTGCACCTTCCCACCTTTGGGTGGCTGTATCTTCATGCAGCATGCATACAAACCTCAGCATTTCGAACGCGTAAACTCTTGACTGGGTAGAAATTGGCCAACAGACTCAAAGCCTAGAGAACACTTGGGGAGATTATTTAAAAAGCATCATCTACTCTACCTTGCCATGTTTTTTTCATGAAACACGCTATTCTGGAAATACTCAGAATAGTGGGTTAAGGCAGTGGCCTTCAGTAACCTACCTCTGGTCCCCAAAGCATCCAAAAACATATTTCCTAAGAAGCCAAGCTAAAAGAAATGCTAAATATTGCTTTTCATTAGATTTTCTAGATATGGTTTGAGCAACCAAAAACCTTTACACTACAGAAGAGAGAAGGTATACTAAAAGAATTTATATAAGGCTACAGTATGTGCTATGAAAAAGAATTAGGAGAGCTTTAGCCAGTCCTTATATAATCCAACTACGATAAAGAGAAATGTACACACTAGTACATATATGGGAAAGGCCAATATATTGACCCCCTGCCCTGAGGACCTCCAAAAAGCACACTCAGGTAAGGAGCTGGGTAAACGAGAAGCAAAGCTTTTAAACGTTCACCTGAAAGTAAAGAGAGAATTCTTACAGCATCTTCCGTCTGCAGCTCAGCTCGTGGCAGACAGACCTCCCAGCTTTGCATGGTTTGACGGTCATGTTCTGGCTCTAGCCAGGCTTTAAGCCAGGCACATCTAAATCAGATTGCTTCCTTACAGCTGAACTGCCACACCAGGACAAGTGCAGTGTCTCGTACCAGTCTCGCAGGGGGGACAAACCTTGGGGATCAAAGCAAGCATGTGTGATTTGCCCTAAGAAGCAGAGCCCAAGTCACTTCGTATATAGAACTTTGCACAATCTTTTCCCAATTTGGTTAAAGTTTAGCTGTTGTGACCAGAATAGTCAGACTTCTATTTTACCTTATTTCTGTGCAGATAACAGTCTCAAAATCTAGGCTTCTCTGAGCAAAGTCACATTGAAGTTTCTCTTCCTCAGAGAGATCTGAGACCAGCATACCCCTAAGTGTTTTTTCATTAACATCTCTTTAGAAGAACTTCAGGGGATTTTTCATTTTGGGCAGCTTCCAAAATTACTCCTGATAAAAGGTCAGATAAAAATTTTCCTCCAGGGTCAAACATTACATTAATTATATTTTACATGCATACATAGTGTTTTTAGGCCAAAAATGAGAACTGAAGTCACATTATGCTATATGCAAATATGGGCTAAGTCCTGCATGTTGATACGTACATTCATATTCTTAAGACTTAATGGACTCGCATTTGCTTCTCAAGGATTCTGGGGTACAAGCACATACTCCCTTACTTTCTAGAGCAACAAGATGTAGGAAAAAAGTCTCTTTTTCAGGAATGCATATCTAACCTTCATTCCCTCTAAATTTCAAATTTGAAACAAGCATACATCTAACTCCACTCTTTGCTGTTATTCTCATTGACTTTCATTGGTTTTCTCTCTACCTAAGGTCACATACACATATTTTGACATGAGCTTAAACATTTCAGCAAGCATGCTGGGTGAAGCATTAGCACTCACTTGTACAGTCCTACAGAGCCACACCAAATCAGTCTATGATCTTTACATGCAGAAGTGCACCACACAAATCTAAGCACTGGATGAGTGATATGCGTTACTACCTCTTGATCAAGACTGAACATTACTATCTAGAAAAATTCAGATGAATGAACCCCAGTGTCAGCTTTGCCACAGAACACACCAGTCACTGATGCACTGAGACATGTAAAGCCTTGCATGGTGATTGTGTTTAGCATCTCATTCAATATCACAGACTGCAGCAACTGAAGTAAGCAGGGGCTTCCAGAAAACAATCTTCTTTACTACAGAGTGATGAGCTTAGATGCACAGAACTAAATTCAATGTCCCACTACTGCAAACAACTGTATCACAAAATTTGCAACCAATCTGAAGACCTAAAGGGAAAAAATACCCTGAGAAAAGCCTTTGGACTGTGACTGTTCTCTGTGACTGTGTCAGGAAATGGAAGCTGTATGTCCTTCTCAAGGTCCACTTCCTGCTCTAAAGGAGAGCTTCTAAAGAAACGAGCCCACACAAGAAAAGTTAATGTGAGTCAAGGGAAAGTTCAAAGCTGATGGGTGTAGCTCAAGGAGCATCTTTTACCTCAGAGACTGCCTTTACAGTCTGCATGCTTTGTCAGTGGTCAGAGTCAATGACCTCTAGCTTATCCAATTCCTGTTGTTTTGAAGTTCTTACCCCCATCTGGGTACAACAGTAGAATGCTAGGAACAACCAACACATGCAAGCTGACACAATTGTCAGGTCTTCTACATATCCTTCTATTTCTTTTCCATGTATTGCTGAATGTTCAATCTTAACCAGAACTGGACACAGAACCCTGCCACTGTTTTGCCTCTTCATATCACAGAATTTCTGAGAGAAGATATAAACTCAGTATTTTTGTCCTGGAAACTATTACCTGTTTTTTTAAAAAATCCTGGCTACCCAGTCTAAAGTGAACAGCAAAGAACGAAGTCCTGCAATAAAGTTTACAGAACACCAGAGTTTAAGCATTAAAACCAGTTGAAGATTTCCAGACCCATCTGAAAACGATCCATCTGCCAAAAGGTACACAAATCACAGCAAAAAAAAGAGGTACATTCCTTTCACTTGATCACTAATCCTCACTGTAGTGACTCTGGACAGGGCAAAGACAACTGTGGGATAAAACAATTCTCCCTCTACATCCTGAGGAAAGAGGTGAGATCTCAAAAGATCAGAAAAAGGGAGTAATTCAGCAGGTAACATACTGTTGTTTGAACCTACCTCCTCCACAAAAGTTACTTCAAGAAAAACCTTGTGGCTTTGGCTACACAAAAGTAGGGTTTCAGAATATCTTTGCGAAGAGTTATTCTACATTTCTGAGATCCAAGTAAAAAATTGTGATTTACGTAAAGCTGCCATCTAAGAGATGATGGTGGTGGACTTTCTTCTTACTTCCTTTTTATCTGAGTAGTTAAGCACTTGTGAAACATATTCCAGCGATTGTTAGGATAAAATGCTTTCCTTGGATTATCAACATACATAATTACTGTCAGACCAAAGACATGGCCACTGCTTAGAAAATTCTGAGGAAGCTTTTTAATTTGTGACCAGAAAAATGCCACTGAAGCAGAAAACCTACCCTACCAGTTTTAAGATGTAATTTCTTCTTAGAACTAGAGGGATGGGATACTCCCCTTCCCTTCCAATATAGCTGGCAATCCAATTTTCCAGAAATGCGGAAAATGTAGAAGAGTTCAAAACTGTTCTGAATCAAACCAGAGACTTGAACTTTAGGTTTCCACAGTCTAGATGGATCTCTAATTCCTTCATACTAGACAGGTGGCCAGTCTGATGCAAACAGAAGCCTCACTGTTTTCATGAACCTTAAAAAGTCTTGGTTTCGTCTGACTAAAAATCAAATTTGTTCAGTATTTTAAGTCCTGAAAGATGGAAAAACATTTTAGAT
The DNA here is from genome assembly GCA_013400675.1 of Oxylabes madagascariensis. Classification (NCBI taxonomy): domain Eukaryota; kingdom Metazoa; phylum Chordata; class Aves; order Passeriformes; family Timaliidae; genus Oxylabes; species Oxylabes madagascariensis. The sequence continues at coordinate 10,058 of VYZR01061692.1, forward strand.
CTACATCAAGTGAAATAAGGAAAAAAATTCACAGAATGTTCAGAGGCATAGTCCTTTAATAAACACAGAACCCAGTGGAGCCATATGCTTCACTATATACTGATTTTTATGTGTGAGAAGCAAGCTGATGGCTCCCTAACCACAGTGGGAAGCTGTGAGACTTGTTCCTGCTGCCCCATGCACTAATTTAATAAATTAGCACTGGTCAACTACATGAAATATAATTAAGCATCTGAATGCCATTGTTGCCACCTTTGATTGTAACTATGAAAATGAATGTGATGATGGCAATAGGATGGCAAATATTATGCCTGTTAAATTCCAAAACATGAGAGGCATTCATAATAAATGACACTTACGTAGTCTTTCATAAAACAATCCCAAAGTACCTGACAAAATGATACAAAACTACTTATTAGAAGCATTGCTTCACCCATCACTGAAACATAGCCCCCAGCAGAAAGAAGGCAGCAACCTTTAAACACTACAGAACATATTATGACAGAGGACGTTGAATAATGTACCCAGCATAAAGCAGAAGGGAATTCCGGACAAGTAAACAAAATTTCCCGAAAGTAAGTGATCTCCAACTAAAAATTTGTTTCATTCAAGAACTGTCACAAGCCTCTAGCATACAGAAGACACCACCTTTAACAACAGACACCTGTAAAAAAAGCATGTTTACAGATATCTTAGAGACCATATATACATTCAAGTACTTGCTAGGCTCCTCAGAGCTCCTCACCAACAGGACCTGTATGCTTCAACTTAAGACCAAACTAACCACAACACAAGACCTGCTGCAGAGGGGTTGCCAAAACCCAAGGCCACTGGCCAGCAGTGGCTTTGGCACCGTGCTGAAGCACACCTGGCGGGGGGTTCAGCCTCCCTTCCGCAGCTCCCCGAGCTGGGGCCAGGGGAGCGGGGACTCTGCCGCACCTGTCTTGGAACAGGCAGCAAGCCTCAGGCCACCGAGAACATGCACGGTGTAGGAATCCCAACAGGGCACGCAGGCAAGTCTGGAGCTTTGCTGCTGCTGAGCCTTGACAAGCTTAAGCAACTCCGGGAGCATCTTGCAGAGGGCTGCTGGTGCTTCCAGATGGAGAGGCAGCTGAAGGCAGGCTCTGAAGGTCCCAGTTTTGGATTGAGGCATTTGTTCCTTCACAGAGACACCCTCAGGAACCGTTGGGAGAGGAGTACTAGGGAGGACGTAGTTCCAATATTTAACTTGTTATGGCTGTACAAATATTAAATACCAGCACTAATAATAGCAGCGTAGCTGCACTCACACAGCGAAGCCGCCTGAGCTCGGGGCTTACTCTGTTGGTAGCTGTCATCTGGTGCTGTAAAACGCGTTTGCAGGGAGGAGCTGCCCGGCCCCTGCCACCCCAGGCGTGCCGCGGGGCGCCCGGCAGGAGCCCTGCCTGACCCAGCGCCGCCGTCCCGGCCAGCTCTGCCCCTCGCCCGCAGCCGCCGGGGCCGCNCGACTGGCGGAGCGGGCTGGGGCCCGCGGGGCCGGAGGGCGGGAGAGCGGCCGGGGAGCGGAGCGCTGCCCCTCTGCCTCCATGCGGGGAGCCGCCCCGCTCGCTGCCCGCTCCCCGGCCCCAGGAGCTTCTCCGTGGAGTGAGGGGCGGCCGTGCTTTGTGTCATCCTTGGCTCCCAGTACGAATGACAGTCGGTGGCTGTGAGCATCTTGCCTGTCCTTGTGCGTCCCCCCTGTTTACACGGGGAGGAGGCTGGAATCCACTGAGTCACTCTGGGGAGGTGCGGCGGGGTGGGAGTGGGAGTTCGCGCTGAGTGCTTGGGCTTGCAAGAGGCAATATTCCCTAATACACCCTTCAATGCTAATAGGAAGGTTGAAGAGGCACTTCCAAGGATCTGCACACAGGATGACGACTGATTCTGGAAGAAAGTGCAGGTCCAGAGTATGAAATGAAAACACAGCTAACGCCAAGTTAGAATCATAGAATCATTAAGGTTGCAAAAGACTACCAAGATCATCGAGTTCAACCTTTGACTGAACCATGTCAACCAAATCTTGGCACTAAGTGCTATGCCACTTTCCTGGGCAGTTCATGCCAATGCTTTTTAACCCATTCAGTAAAGAAATTTTTCTGATGAAGAATTTATCTTCAGAATTCTTTACCGAGGATCTCAAAAGTGTCTTATTTACCTAAGGCTCACAGCATCCAGTGTGGTACTATTCCATTTTATAGAAGGGTAAACATGCTGGCAACATGACTAGCAAAGACACAGGGGACAGAACTCTAACCCTCACACATAGCCAAAGCTGCAGCAAAGTCACCCAATGCATTGTGAGACATGTAACCTGAAGTCAGGAGTGGACCTGGAGCATTTCTAGGAGAAGCACTTACTCTTTTCATTGCTATCTGTTCTACTTGGACTCTTCCTTGCTCCCATTTGTAACAGCCTGGGGCCAGAACTGCAGCACGATGCCTGCAATTGGATTCTTGCGTGCCTGCCTTTACTGTGGTCTGGGGGAGATGGATCCTAGCTTTTATTCAGATCCCAGATAATCCTGTGATGCAGAAAGTGAGTGGGCAAAACTGGGAATGAAAGCCAGTGCATGCTGATGTATGGGCCGTTTATCATCTATCTTACAGTGAAGGACAAAAGTGGAGGTAGTGGATGAAAAATGAGGAGGGTGCCAAGGTAAAAAACTTTAGAGAGGTAGGAGGTAAAAGAAAGTTGTTCTTTTACGAAAGTGATGGAGAAATGAAATTTTGGCTTAGAAAAAGAAAAAAAGAAGAAGAAGAAGAAGAAGAAGAAGAAGAAGAAGAAGAAGAAGAAGAAGAAGAAGAAGAAGAAGAAGAAGAAGAAGAAGAAGAAGAAGAAGAAGAAGAAAAAAGAAGGCATTTTGAGAATGCTAGACCTGAGGGTTAGAGTCCACAATGACTGCTGATATTGGTGTGGGGAGGACACAACCTTTAGGATCTCAGCTAAAGGGAAATTACTGCCCAGTAAGGGAAACTAAAGATGAAGACAGTGACACAATTGAAATGCTTGGGATCTTTTGAATTAGCATCCACTCACCAGGAATATGTAGTAGTGATTAATACAAATAGATGGCTGGAGCTAAGCTGCTGGGATGGTTCCAGTTGTCCACTTGTTTTTACTTGCTTCTCATATGAAGTCAAGTGAGTAGGGGTCCTGCAAAGATTAAGTGGAGATATGAAGGCCTGTCCTTTCTAATGGCTTGTATTTCAACATGTTCATATTGCTGGGCAGTCAGTGCAGGAGAAATTATGTATGAGAGCTATGTTAAAAATAGTCATGCAATACTTTATGGAACATCATTTGTCACTGGCCATATCCAACCTGTTTTGAAGATTTGTGATGAATTTTACATAAGGCCTGTACTTCTACATCTTTTGTGTTTTAAAATATACAAGCAGTATTAAAACTTGGGTAGATACAAAGTAAAACCATATTCAATCTGCATTTTTACACATGCAGAATGAGCTTCTCTTTAAAGCAATCTTCTCTAAGTCCAAAGCAAAGTAAGATACTGTATTTTTGATGTTTACGTCCTTGACTTCAACCTGCTACGAAACAGAGGCTTGTAAACATAAAGTAATGGGACTGCCTCGTTCAGACCAAATGCATGGTGAACAGTGAAAACAAGTCAGCAGCTGGCAGAGTCTATACATGTGGCACTTCGTTCACAATTTAGGTGATATACAACCTTGTGTAATGTATCTGGCATTTGTATGTTTGTATTCACTTTTCCAAGTCTGAAAACCAGGCTGTAGTCTTTCTAGAAATATTGAATTGGTTGCCAGATTAAAGGTTTCATGAAATTGGGGAATCAACCCACCACCCTTGCCCCCCAAAGCCTCTTAGCTATACAAAGAGCAGTGAGAACTGTCAGTAACATCACAAGCTAAAATATCCATATTGCATAGTTTAGAAACAAGAAGTAGTTTACTATTAAAAAAATAAAATAAAATTTAAAAAAAAAAAAAAAAAAAAGTTCTTTATTTTACCAGGTCTACACTAAAGCAAAGCTTGATGTCAGTAGCTTTTGTAGAAGTTACAGTTTGGTCAGGGTTAAATCATGCCTGTGCTTTTGTCCACCTCAATCATGGCATGACCAGAAGGAGCACTGAAGCCAATGTTCCTTTTCCATTTGGGACACTGTTGTAAACTCTGTCCACTGTTTAACAGTAGACACAAAATAAGGACCAAATACTTGGAGTGCTTGAGCTTCAGTAGCATTTCTTCTCTTTCCAAAGATGTATGAAGAAGAGAGTTGACCAATAGTTGCAACATCAGGCCTGGGTGACCTAGGGGAAAGTGCTCTCAAGAGTCTGTACCCAGAGGGTGCCTAGGTCCCAAAACCACATGGGTTTTCCCAGAGCAGAGGGGCTGTGAGAGCCACTGCCACCTGGGTAGCTATGGAAACAGCTGAGCCACTACACTGGGACCCCAGGGAGCAGGACCTCTGAGGCTGAGTGATCTCTTCCAGACTGAAATCTTCTGCTCGGGGCTCAATTTCTCAGGTGATATAGAAGGTAGAAAAACCATGCTATGTTTTAGTTTTACTCAGAGAACAATTGATAAGGTTTACTCAAGCTTAAATGCAATATTTTTCTTCTTTGAAACCAGCTTCTTTTGGAGGGGGGACTGTGGTAACAGTAAAACTCTACAGCATTCATTAGGCCGGCTGGGCTGCCCAGGGAAGTTGTGGAGTCACCATCCCTGCAGGTATGTAAAAGACATGTAGATGTGCTGCTTAGGGACATGATTTAGTGATGAGCTTGGCAGTGTTAGGTTAATGGTTGGACTCAATGACCTTACAGGTCTTCTCCAATCCAAAAATTCTATGGTTCTAAGATTCTAATGTGACTGGAAAACCTGACAAAATTTCAGGTACAAACAAGCACTTCTTCAATATCATGCTGTAAGTGAGTTCTTCTGATATGTCTTGAAGACAGAAAATTCCGGTTTGTTATAATAAAACTTAGTGACTGAAGGCCCTAGATTACTATTACTCCTTCAGAAAGATGGTAAGCACAGAAAGGAAAAAGAGGCAGAATGTAATTTAGGCACTATTTGTGCAAGGACCATGGCAAACATAAGCATTTGCACATGCTGTTTAGAAATGGGAAGAGAGTGTTATTTGCACACATGCACCATATAACCCACAAGTTGGTGGATGAATAAATGGAAACTCCAGAGCATTAAAAGCACTGCAGAGATAATTCATTCAAAAAGGGAAAAATAAGAAAAAGTTATTCCTCCAGGGAAAGCCTTTATTGATCATGCACTTTCCAAAGGGATTCCATGAACTTAGAGGGTTTGAAAGAATAATTTGCTTGTTAATGTGGCATATGCCTATTGCACTTAAATGATAGAACGACAGACAGGACTCCTTCTATGTATGCAGGACATGAATAGTATGGTAAGTAGGGTTGTAAAACCAACCATGACTGTTTGGAAGGGGCTTCAGGTATGACTTTTTTGTTTAGGAAATAGGATTTTATTGATTAAGTGTTATTCAATGATGACAATGATTTTTTTATTTTTTTTTTAAATTCTAATGTACTGAAGATGTAGGTACCAGTCTGTGTGTTAAATTGCAGATGCTCAAAGGAGCAAATAAAAATTGGAAAAAGTGAGCAATCCATAATATTTAAAT
>VYZR01061698.1:0-29890 GCA_013400675.1 Oxylabes madagascariensis
CTGGAGCAGGAGAAGGACTCCTCCCCCTGCGGAGGAAGGAGCAGAAGAGACTGCGTGTGATGAACTGGTGGCAGCCCCCATTCCTGTCTTCCTGTGTCACTGGGAAGAGAAGGTAGAGAAAATCGTGAGTGAAGTTAACCTGGGAAGCAGGGATGAGTGAGGGTGTTTTAAGATTTAGCTTTATTTCCCATTATCCTGCTCTGATTTGATTGACAGCAAATTAAGCTCAATTCTCCAAGTCAAGTTTTTTTTTTCCCGAGAAGGTAATTGGTGATCAATCTCTCCCTGTCTTTACCTCAACCCAGGAGCCTTTTGTTCTATTTTCCCTGTCCAGCTGAGGAGGGGAGTGATGGAACGACCTTGGTGTGCACTTGGTGTCCAGCCAGGGTCAACCCATCACAGATGTTTCCACTTTTGAGACAAACAATTGTCCAACAGAGTTGCATAACTAAACTGTTTAGGTCTGGCACCAGGTGAAGCATCATAATCCTTGGAAAACTATACACAAGGCATCACAACCAGTATTTTGCAAGCAGCTGACATGTACTTTTTTGTGGAATGATTCAGTCATGTTAATTTTTATTTTACCTTGTGCAGCATATTTAACTGTGAAAGTAGCTTGCATTCTTTGGTATTTAATCCAGTGACATCTGTGAAATCACCACTTTTGAAGATATGAGCAAGGGGACACCAGATTCTACATTCTCTCATAGGTAAAGCTTATGGAAAGATTCATCAGTCGTGTCTGTCTACATTTGTCTTTCAGAATGGTCCATCTCCTTATTTGCAGTAGAAGTGAGTGTATGGAAGGAGTGGGATACAGATGGGATTTGTAATTCGCCTGTTGTGAAATTGTGATATATGGGAGATTTGGTGTAACAAAAGGAATGGTTTGTGCTTTGAACCCAATGATGTCAATATAAATCAACTTAGTTACGTTGTAGTTGTGTTTACCTCAAATTATTTTTGAGACAACAGTGCTAAAGTGGAACATGGTGTAACATTTGTTGTAAAGTCAGAGAAACTCACTCCTTGGTCTTCTTTTGGTAAAGGTTAAATCCTGTGTTGGAGAACAGTACTTTAAAAAATCCCAATTGTACTTCATATATCAGTGTGATTTTTTTTTTTTTTGTTCTTTTTCTTGTGTGTTATTTTCTCACCTCAGTGCAGTCTGTTGCAGTGCATTCAAATGAAATACACTGTTAAGATGTATAATATTTGAAAGTCTCTACTCTAAAGTCCAGTGAGACACATTTTCTCTTTTACTAGTAGATAGTGATAACGTAAGTCTCTAATCTCATTAGTTTATAAAAAACACCCCATAGCACTTGTGTGCTTTAAAAAAGTAGGAGGTAGAAGAGATATGATTAAGTTGTTAAGAATTGTAAGAAAAATGTTTCGTTTGCAGTAAAAATACACTTATATTAGTTCAGTATTAATGTTTTGGAAGAAAAGGGGGAGAGTCTTTGATTCTGAAGTTAATATGCTCAAGTCCTGCATGAAAAAACTTAGTATTTACATTAGTATATTTGTGACAAAACTACAAAATGACATGTTGATATATTTTACTATTTCTAATTTACCTTTCTGTCAATATTCTTTTTCTTGTTTTTCTTATCACCCTGAATGAGACGAGCTAGCAACTTTGGTTTTGTTTATGATTATTCTCAGGTGTGTTTTGTTATTCTTGGCAATTACAGAATCTGTCAACTCTTCATAGTCATGTTTAGTAAGCAGTGTTATTATTTTATTCAAGCCTTTAAATTTGAGCAAAATTCATTTAATTGATATTTTGATATAATTGTCTGGGCTTGTGTTAGAAGATTAAGCATATGGTATAGAATCTAAATTCCGTTTTTTTGTAAGAAAATGGCTGATGATTTCAGTGTTTGATAAAAAGATAAAATATTAAGTCTGATAGGGGACAGACAAGAAGGAAGTGGTAAGAAAATAGTCATAGGATGAACTCTCCATGTATTTGTCATTCACCTGAGCAATTTTCCCCTTGTTTGTAGGTCCATCCTATGCTTCTGGATGTCACAAGTCTCTTATTCCTTTGTGCTATTCTTAAATATAAATGTCGACTTAAATTTGGTTCTCAGGCTGTTTTGTTGAAAACATGGAAAAGGCTAAAAGGTCAATCATATTTATCTTAATGCAAATTATTTTCAGTAATTGTGTTTTCACTCCTCATTGATTCTGATGGGACATAATATAAGTGCTCAAAAATCAATATAAAATACCAAGTACTATTTATAGCATTATGAATTTAAAAAGGAGAAATACCTATTAATATTCATGTGATTTTTGTATGTATTGTATTAGCATTGCAGTATAATTTATCAGATATGGTACACTGGAATCCCATTGAAATCAGTGAGAAACAGATACGTGACTATTCACTCTGCTCACTTACTATAATGTTTTGGTTATTTAGAGCTACTAAGTGTTTATTGCCAATATTCTGGCCTTTTTCTCCACCTCCTGGGAGGGAGTTCTTTGAAATTCAGTACTTTTCCAAACTATCCACTCAAACACATCCTTCAGTAGTGCATCCTTTGGCTGTGTCTTTTGGAATGTTAATGACTAGGACTTCCTTAGGGTTATCTTGGTTTTCATCCTGAACATCAGGTAGCCTGATGTGGTGAACATGACATTAGGCATTCCAAGTATGTAGACAGAACTTTGATCTTGTACTTGATTAGAATTTATTAAATGAAAATGTCTTGCATTAGATTCTGATGTCCTGGAGTCAGTTCTAAATTCATCCCTGACTTCTGTGGGGCATCTTAAATAATAAATACTGAAATATATTCTGTGATTCTATTGTTATTGAGGGGAAAAAAATATTCTTTACTTTGGGACCTACAGTCTCTTGTCTCAAGCAAGCTAGGAGATACATTTCCTTTTGCTTCATTTCCCAAGAACTTCCAGTTCTGTAGAATTGAAAGCCGTAGACCTGCTAGCATATAGGCTGTTGAGCTGTTGTAATGGTTGTAGTTGTGTCAGTTTTGTTTAGTAATGTATGTGAGAGACATGAGAGGTTTTACTGTGGATCTGTAGTCCTAAAACCAAAGAATGCTAAAGAACTGAGTTGCTCTAGCCTGAGCTTAAGGGACTGATACCTATGGTAGAATGCATTTATACTGGAGAGATATATGCAGGGTGATGGAATTGTAGAATAATTTAGGCTGGAAAAGTCCTCTGAGATCATCAATTCCCACTGTTAATCCAGCACTGCCGAATCCATGTATGTGTGTATATATGTATATCTAATGAGATCTTATAACAGATTATTGTAATGTGCACACTGGAAACTGTTTTGGCTCCTTGAATATGAGAAAAACTGAAATACAGAGGAACTGGTGTCATGAATCTTAACACTTGAATTAGAAAATTGACTTGTTCATACACCATCTACTTGCAGCTTTTAAGCTGAACTGATTTAACACCTGTCTGCCATCCTATATGTTCATTAGCACAAACTCTAGCTTTTTGAAATAATAAAGTGTTCTGAGCTTTGTAGCTTTCCTTCTTTTTGGAGTAAAATTCTATGTGTTTTTTAAAAGTTATTTTTAAGATTCCAGTTTAAGTTCAACTGCTCTGAACACACTGTAGTGTCATTCAGTCTTTTGAACACTTCTGCAATATTGGTCAAACGATTCCTTCTGTCTGCTTGAGGCTGGAATTAACACAGTTCATATGCTTTCCTCTGTAAGTCAGGTCTTTCACTTAGAGTGTAAGAGAAGTCCTTTTCCATGTTCTTTTGTGTTCTCTGCAGGATTTCATTGGTGTTTTGCAAGTGTCTGAAGAGTTGGTGTGCCTTTGTATTAACACAGTTTTAAGATAGAAGTGTGAGACAGGGTCTGGTTTTTTGCACAGTTCTGGGGAAGAGTATAACTCAAGCACTTTTTAATCAACAAGTGTAGTTTCATTACCTCTAATAGCTCATTTACCTACTGCTGGTTTTGTGTTGTAGAAGACTGTGATTGAAATATTCCTCCCTGAAGCAGTAGTTTGAAAGTCAGAGAGGCAGCAGCCACAGCCCTTTGTGCTTTTCATCCTGCTGGGTGCTGTGTCTGCAGTTCACCCTGCAGCTGTCCTGTGTGGGGTTTGTGCAGCGTGGGGTTCATCCTGTGTGGGGTTTGTCCTCAGTGGAGTTCATCCTGTGTGGAGTTCATGCTCCAGCCCCCTCCCTCGGGCGGTTTCTCTCCTGTAAGCACCTCATGCTGTATTATCTGGTTTGGTTGTCTGGTAGATGGAATGAGCTTTTGATCACCGTCCTTTTTTAACCAGGTTTTGATGTCAGGAAGAAAGCTGATGAATGCTTTTTTTTTCTGATCCTCTCTGAGGAGGTATGTTTGAAGGACGATGAATTGTGTTCCCACTTACTGAAGAAATTCTCTTTAAAAATTATCTCATGTCAGTATCCATTATATTTTCTAGTACTCTCTTTGAGTCTTCTGGATTTTGTCTACTCCATAAACACTGCTCCTCATGAAATTTAACATTTTCTTGCCTTTAGCCCTGTCTTCTTTTTTGCTTTCTACTTTTTACCTCCTGCTTACTTAGGTAATCGTGTTTCATGTTTTGCTTTACTTCTGCCTTTCAGTGTTCCCAGACTTCAGCTGTATCTTTGTGCTAAGTACACCTTGGAGGCTTATGGCACTAATCGGGGCTTAGGATGCTTGTTTTGCTTATTACATGTAATAAGGATCAATACCTCATCTTGATTCTGCCTAAGACTTCCATGTCTTTAAACGGGAATTAGGTTTGAGCTCCATAACTCTGGGTAATGCCAGACATCACATCTGTATTCCAACTACTGAGGACAGCTTTCCTGTTCCGGAACAGATGGAGATTTGGAGGACTGTAGCTCCTCCGTGACCACGGTCAAATTACCTGAAACTCTGAGCTCAAAAAAGCCAGGCCTCCCTGGAGTAAATCTAGTCAGGCATCCAGCCTGGAGCTGGGCAGAATTTCTCAATCCTATTTAATTACACAGGTCTATCTTTAAATTGTGTTTCTGCAGGTGCATTTATTTTGTCATAGCAAGTCTTAATCCTTAAAAAAGAGGGGGTTTAAATTTAAGCATTGAACAAATCTATGGTTAATTACAAACTACACTGTAATACGCAAAAAGGTAAAATTGGTGCTATGTGCCCAAATCTTCATATTAGTTACTAATTTAAAGCTATCCTATATGGTCAGTTATTTGCAGCTGTAAATATTCTTGGTTATTATGTATTAGGAGCTTTTATGGTTAGCTTGTTTGACTGCAGCTGCAGATACCTTTTGATGACTATAAACATTTGTTTTTCCTTTATAGGTGATTGTAGGTGCAGGTGATTGCCTTTGTAGGAATAGTCCAGATTATAAAAAATGTTACTTTAGCTATTTAATGGATAAATTAATAGCCTGCACTTTAGCAATATTTTAATGGACATTTATAAACAATCTATTGGAGAGAGGTAATCCCTTTGAGTATTGCTCTGTGTTGTCCTAAAATGAGGCTGAGGTTTGGTGACTCTGGTTTGTGGAAAAATTAATGATTTTGAGTATACAAAATTACTTTAATGTGCAGATTTCCCTGTGTTTTGAAGATCAAAGAAAGCATAAACTTGAAAATAAATAGGATATATTTACTTATTTTGCTCTAAGATAAAGTGGAATCCCAAGTGAAATTAATTTTTTTAAAAAATTATTGATTTAATGTCAAATAACTTGCATGGCAAGAGTGTTTCTTCAGTTGTTTTTTAGTGAATGGAATTGATCTGAATGTGTTGTGTATAGTTCATACACGTTTTGTTTACCAGTGAGCCATATTATAATAATAATGAGAGGATGCATTTCTTTCATAATTCTCCCATACTGTGCTGTATATAAAGGAACCAGCCTTAAAACATACTTTGATATCATGATGTCTGGCTTCTGGTAGGAACAACCTACCAGAAAGCAAAAACATTAAAAAAATTTTTTTAATTGTAGATATTTCAAAACCAGATTTTTTATATTTCATATGACATATTTTTTATATCTGTAATTTTTCTTAAAAAAAAAAAAAGGCATTTTAGGAGAACCAAGTGACCCTGATATTGAGTGGAAAAGCAGTTTCCAGGAAGCTTAGGTTTTGCTTGTTTTTCTAAATTAACAATTTTCAAAACAGAAGTGTATTTGAAGTATTTTCTGTGAAGAGAATCTGTGTTCAAATTGTGACCATCATCATCAGTATCTTGCTTTTCTTCAAGAGGAATTGGTTAATATGACTGACTATGGTGGGGTATTAGTTTGAGAGGTAAAGATGTGCCATTAAGAACTTGTATTCATTGTGGAAATCATTCATTGCCTTCCACAGTCCTGTTACAATGTTTTGAGCTTGACCATTAAATACATGTAACTGGATGTTTAATTACATCTGTAAATATTTCAGGCCAGGTCTCACCTAGCTCCTTCCAGACGATTCTTCTTGATTCCTAGTGCCTTCACTGTATAATTTCAGATTCTTACATGAAAATAAACTCCTGAAAACCCAAAATTTATTCTGTAGTCTGAAATGTTCTGTTATGAACAAGCATCTGATGCAGTAATTCAAGTTCCAATGTTACAGTATGTCAGGGGTTCAGTGAATAATCAGGGCAAGTCACATTTCTCTGTACTAACAAATTGGGTGTTTTCAAGTGTGCCATATTTTCAACTTGATAAATGTTTAATGATGACAGCATTTAATTATGTGTTCAAATTCCAAAGATTGGGTTTATCATGAATTATTTACTAGGGTGAAGATTTTATTCAAATTTTTTTTTGTTCAGTATGGATTACTTTAGGAAAAGGGATTTCAGAATTGATTTAATGCCTGTTTAATACCTAAATGACTTTGGCTTTCTGATGCATCTTAAACCCTTTGATGGGGGAGTGGGTGGGGAGGGGAATGTTTAGTCAAATGTTTAGTCTTTATTTCCAGATCATAGCATATTCTGAGTTGGAAGGGATCCAAAAGGATCATCAAGTCCAACTCTTAAGTGAACGGCCCATACAAAAGTTGAACCCCACCCCCATCTTCAGTTTCATGTTGTACCTTAAGATATGAAAATGCATGAATTTTTGTGCATTTATGGGGAAAGTCTTCTTGAGAAGAATCAGAATAAAGGACAGTATCTTTTGGAACAGAGATTGATTCATATTCTGTGTAAATCAGCATACACTCCACAAATCCTTCAAAGTACAGATTATAGAGTTTTTTGGGTTTTTTTCAAGGATGGTTAAATTCTACTTATTACATTTGGTCGCATGGGTCAAGCTGGCTGAATTACCCTTTCTGTAGTTGTAGTAGATTGCTGTGAGTGGAACAAGTAAGTGGTACTTTGGCCAGAGAGCTGGAAAGAAATGAGCACTGGGATGTTGGTGGGGTAGGGTCCCTAGGGAATTGCAGTAGAGAGCCTTTTCAGTTACTGTGTATTTATTTTAAGGCACAAGTGGGGAACCAAGCCTCAGGTGCTGGGAAGTCTATAAACATGCGATAAATAGATCAATTGCCAGACCTAAAGAATTTGAGGGCTAAGTCAGATGAAAGGCAGTAGGTAGGCCAAGAAGTTGCGAGGTAAAGCATAAAGTAACAGGTGACTGTTACAGTATACTTGTGTCTGAACTATGAGAAATCTTTGTGGGCGATAAACATAGTGTAGATACTGACTATCTCATATTCGTAATTTAAATGATATAACTGTATCAAACACCAGGGGAAAAAAAAAGTGAAAAAGAAAGCTAAAGCATCAGAAGATAAAATAAGTAACTGAACTACCTACAAATGTCTATGCTGACTATATGTGCCTCTGCAGTGAAAAGTTCCTTCAGTATTGCAAAATGTCCCTAAGGTTCTAAACTCCTGTAACCCAAAGTGATTTGTTTTGTTAGTAGAGTGGAGGTTCTCAGTACGAGTGTGAGGAGGCATGCCCGTGTGTGTCACTCCTGGTTAGGCTGTGGTAGATAGAATAAAATGTTCTAGAGTGTATAAAAATATACTAGATGAGATTATTAACTGCTTACTAGGCTGCAGAGGAAGTTTGAAATACTTCTTTAGAGCACTGATATCAAAGCAACATGTCTGATGCATGTGAAACATCCACTGTGGGCATTGCCTCATATATCAGGTACCTTTTTTAGTTAGTGTCTGTATGCCTGTTGCTTTCTCAGATCAGCCATCTTGTGTCCTTGTATTTGGTTGTGATCCATTAAGAACACAAGAGGCCGTATTTTTGATACTACTTCAGCATCTGTAGAGGTATCACTTCAGGCACCCAGTGAGAAAAGGAGTTTTTGGAATATGCATTTTAGTGGCATATAAATATTAAAGAATTTTGGCATGATACATCTAATTCTTGAAGTATGTTCTGCAGGAGCAAGCTCAATATTTAGAATAAGTTTTGAAAGAAAGATTCAGTCTCATTTGGGTTGCTGTTGTGACACTGCTCATCAGCTGTGTAACACTGTGAGGTACTTCAGCGTCTGTCAGACTTGTAATCTGATGAGCTATACTTGGAATAAACCTGAGTTGATGAAACAATCAGTGAGCCTTTGGCTCTCTCAGAACTGATTAGTGAAAATCTAGCTGGTCTTTGCTCATGTGACACATAACACTGCTCTATGTACTAAGGCTGAACCATGGAGATTTTGCACCGTGCCTGACCATTACTTGATGCTAATAGCTGCTAAGGGCACGGTTGCCTCATTAGAGAAAGCCTACATCCTTGCAAACATTAGAATTGTGATTATGTAAATACTTCAGTATTTGCTGACAGGCTGGGGAGTTTCTTATTGGTATTCCAGACAGCTCTGGTCATTTTTCCATAGATATCAGTAGTGCAGTGACTGCTAAATGCAGAGGAATGATTGATTCAAATTTATGCATGTTAATTTTCAAACTTCTGTCTAGACTTCATAAAATTAACCAGTCATCCATGGAGACACAACTGAATTTCAAGGTATTGCTTGATACAGTCTGACACGTGCTCATGTGACACCTGCACAAAAAGCAGTGACTGCTTGCTGTGTAGCTGATGTGTGCATGTACAATACCCTATGTGGAATATACTGTTCCATGCATTTGTTCTGTAATAAATGCACTCAACATGGTTCAGGAAAACCTTCTAATGGGGAAGGATTTGTACAAACCAATTGATGTGATTACTCACATATATCAGATTAAGGGATTGGTCCCGAAGTCTGTGGGTTTATTTGAAAGTACAATCAAGGTTTGTGCCTTTCATCTGCAAGCAAGCAAGAATACTACAAAATAAACTGATGTAGTGTTATACTGAGTGACTCGATCCAAAATCTGTCTAATAATAATTCAGTGAAATTCCAGAATGTCTTTGGCATTTTACATTAGTATCAAGTAATTATCTCCAGCTAAGATAAAATGAGGGTCAAGATTGGTTCTGGCTCTTAGAGCTGGAATATTGCTTGTGTTATTGAACATGTAAATTTAAAGCTGCATTAGGAAGAGATGAAAAAAAAAAAAAATCCTCCAAAGCAAATTGCATAGTGACTTTTTTTGAAAGACTGGTCTCAAGGTTTTTTTAGAAGTAAAGGAAGGTTACTGGCAATTAAGTCTATGTTGGTTGGACAGACACAAGCTGCCATAAATTGCTGTTAGTGGAATACTTCCTGTGTTGAGCTCAGTATCTCATGTTTAAGGCTCTTAACTGGAAAGATCTTATAAAATTATTACACTAGGTTTATAATTTGGCATTTTGTGAAACTCATCAAAATTATACAAATGGGAGAAAGTTCATAGCTTGCTGTCTTATCCTGACATACTTTAGACTAGTAAAATAGTAAATGGTACCACTTGGTTAGCGTGGCTTGGTCTAGCCCTGCCATCATGGAATCATTGTACTAAGGTGTGACAGGCAATGCCATCTAAATGTTTGGCTGGTACCTCTAAATATTACAAATACTGTTTGACCTATGTGTCCTTTATCTGATGCCTAGTTTCAGAGCGTTGGATATGAAACTGGTGTTGCTGTGGATCTCATGCTGCAGCACAAACAGTTTCAAGGGCTTTCCTGCCCAGCCTTTCCTTCGTGACAGGACCTTTCCCCACACATTGTCTTCTTTGTGTGTGTTCTTTTCAAAACCTACAGACACTTTTTGTAGGGGTCACCTAGCAGTTCTGCTTTTGCTTTGGAGAAGCTGTTCCCACCACTCCTGTGGCCCAGGAGCCCCATTTGAGCCCAGCCTGAGGCACAGTGACACTGACACCAACCCTGCAGGAGTGCCAGCCTCCAGCTGTGTCCCAGCCCTGCTCAGCCAGGCCCAACCCTCAGGATGACATCCTGGCCTGGCCTCAGCACGTCCGTGTTCCCAGGGAGCTGCCCATGCCCAGCCCTGGGGCTGCCCCTGCTGTCCTATTCCCTGGCTGCAAAGCTGAGGCTGTGCCCTGCCAGCTCTGTTTATTTGATATTTTGACTCCATGGGGAGCCCCCACTGCTTCTGCATCCCAGCGAGCTGCTGGACCTCACTGGCACACAGGTGCCACGATAGTGTGGTAGGACCAGCACCTGCTAGTTTTAATATAATTCAGTATTTCATGGGTTTAGGACCCTGATTTTACAGTGATACCAGCATATTAGCCATCACCATAGGAAGGGATCAAGCTGCACAGAACAATATTAATCCTTGAATCAGTTTGAAAATGTTCAAAATTCTAATATGAGATTATTTTCCTCACTGAGGAGGGTGCGGCAAATCTCAGCTGATAGATGTGTGACTAAGCCAATTTCTTTCCTGTGTGAATACATTAACTGTGATGATAATACCCTGAGAAATCCAGAGGGTCAGTTCTTCAAAAGTAGTTTGATGAAAATTTGCATTTATTTGAAACAGATTTCAATGTCTATCTGTTTTAAATATCTATGTGAAAATATTTTAAAATCCATATCATGAAATAGGAATAATGGAATTTAACATTTTTTGACTGTGGCTGTGTTAGGTGAATGTATTGGTTTGCTGTCCATCACTACTGTGATTCTCACCTAACTCTCTGAATCAGTATTTGTGGAGGTTTGTTGGAGTTAATCACTTCTTTATAATGATCCCTGTAAATCCAAATATAAAAATATATTCTCAGTTGTTTATATTCATTTCTTCTAGCACAAGAGGAATGCTTTAGAGTATGAATTTGCATCAGAGTAATTCATAAAGCAGTTTGTTTCAGGGCTGTTTATTCCCTTCCAAGCCCTCTCACAAAGTAGCCACAATAGAATTGAGAATATTGAGGTATTTTTTGGAATCACTTGTACAGTTGTCCCACGGGAGCAACTTGATCCTGGACAGGGATTTAGTAGACTGTGGGTGCAAGTTAGGATTACAGAAGGCATTGCCAAAGAATGCAGCTGGAGATGACGGTGCTCAATGCCAGGGACAAACAACACAAACACTGACATGAGTTTCCATGCCCCACAGAGTTGGTGAAGAGATCCAGGCAAATAAGACATTATGTATGTTCATCCCAGCACATCACAGCTAAGAGGAGAAAAACCTCATGTAATGGAGTTGTTGGTGCCACAGCAAAACGTTTCAAGTAGGTTGGTGCCTGGATTCTATCTGGAATGTATCTACACCTACCCCCAGTAGGGGAAGGTATAGTATTTTCACAATAAAAATAGTTTTGGTTGTACTCGCGAGTTGTGTTGGTATTTCAGAGGAACGTGTGTGCTGAGCAGGTAGGATGGTTCTGTCATTGTGAGTCATTTCAGTTTTACCAACAGATACTCCTGTCTGAGCAGCTGTCCTGCAGAGGTCTGTTGCTTTGCTTCTCAGACAGCTTTGCCTTGTAAACATTTTGGTTCTTATCAGCCCTGTCAGGAAGCAGACAGTCTGCTGCTCTGTCTATACATTAAATTGTATTCTGAAAATGGAAATATTTGGAACACAAATGCTTTGAATAAATATTCGAAGCAGCACAGTGATACAATGCAGCAAAAATAATGAAAATGCTAGGCTCAGTGTTGCAAAGTGATAACTCCATTGAAAGCACCTTGTGGTGGTGGGTGTATTTCTGTTTGCTATAATTACACAATGTGGAGAACTATTAATGGAAAGCCTGTTTGTGCAAACCCTGAGGAGAACATCACTGAGATGCAGAGTTCCTTTTGTGTTCATGATGGCATGCCTTTGATGTACAAACAAAAGACAACTGCTTTTTTCAAATGCTTTTTTAATCAAGAACTCCATTTTGCCCTTTTCTGTAAAAATGTGCCCTCTTTTGTTGGGACTGGTCTACGTGCACTTTTCATCCCATTATGTTCACATCCCTAATGGAAATAGTTGTCTTCTGCCATGGGCATAGACGTATAGTGTCAAGATACCTTATCCCAGAGATTTCCTTTATTCTTGCTTTCTAAGTCCTGCTTATTGTGGAACAAACACCTCTGTACCTCTAAGTCTCCATCCACATTAAGACAATTGTACCGCTTTAATCACACTTTTATAATTAAGTGATATGACTTCTGCACATGCACTGTATTTCATGGAACACACTTCTTTTGAAGTGTTTTTTTTTAAGATATCCATCTTATTCCTAACGTGTATATTCCCACCTCTCAGTACCAGTAGTCTATTATGTGTATCTAGGTCCCTGATGGTGCATTGTATCCTCAAGTCATTTAGCCCTTTCTCTGTTCATAATGACATGACTGACCCCTTTGAGGCAATTCCTTGAAAGAAGATAACAGTTTTTCCCCTGACCTTGACCACCAGGCTGACTGTTGTGTTCAGCTCTCCTGAGGACACTGTTCTGTTTCCCTCAGGAATGTGAAAAAGTAATTTCCCCAGATAACAGCCAAAAACTCAATTAAGCTTAGATTAAAGAAAAAGAGGATTTATTGGTATTTTATGGAATAGAGAGAAAAGGAAAATAAAAGATAGGAGATATTAAATTGCCTGAAGTAGAGACACAGACTGTCTAGTTTCTAGCATTACTCTTCAGTTTACAGAATCGTTGGTGGAATTTTAGCTGGTTTTAACCACAAAACAGTCAAACATTGTCGCTGTCACAGCCCAAAGCCATGTCTGTCTTTTTCTGTCAGAGCTGGAAAGCCTGTGCCACGCTGTCTTTGAAACACTGTGTGAGGCTGGAAAACCCCCTCAGTGACTTGGTCTCTGAATGTGATGTGAAAGTGTCAGGAGTTACAAAACATGTTTATTTTCCCTGTGGGATGCTAAAAGACATGCAGATTGGACCAAGTGCACAAGAGTTTAATTTCCATTTTCTTGGTACATTGTATTTCAACACATGATTTTTTAACACCTTTTGTACAATGTATTTCACATCTCATTGTTATATTCCAGATGATCCATTGTCTTCTCATTACCTATTTGAATGGGACACTAGGCACTTCCTAGTTTGAAACACAAGAACATGAACTATTTGCATATTTTTAATTAACCCTCTCTTTGTATAGATCAGATTGCCTTTAGTAACTGTCAGGTTTCTTGGCCAGTTGAATAAACAGCTTCTTGCATGCATTTCAATTACTGCACTATTATATTGCTAATGAGTCTAAGCAACAGTTTCTTGGAGGCAATCTTAATTTAGTGATTTCATTCACATTTTTATACAGGTACAGTGTTCAGTGTTCCAGCTGTGTTATTGATGGTGCCATCTCAGCTTTAGAGGCGGATCGAGAATTAAATCAGCATGACAAATACGTCAGGTATAATTCAAATTGTGAAGCCATGTTATAACTTATTTTCAAAGCACAGAATCTTAGACTGTTTTACAGTGTACGCACAGAGTGTACATTGTACAGACCATTCTGCCCTCAGAAGGCAGCAGCCAAATGTGCAGTATTTGACTTGGGAAGATTTAGTCATGGTCAAAACATGACTGTTGTGAACCACACGTACCATCTTCATCTCTGGGAGCAGACAGACCTTTAGGGCTTTTATGGTCTTGTTGGGAGGTCTTGTCATGTCCTCATGACAAATGGAGTGAGCCTTGCAAGGTGAAAGGTTGAGCTTACCAGTCTTACCAGTATAGCCAAATTCTTACCAAAAACCAATATTTTTGTGTACAGCTGTGAATTTTGAAGTTTCAGCAGCATGCAGAATGTTCTGCAAAGCTCTGGGCTGATAGACAGCTGCAAAAGCAGTGGGATAAACAGCAGTAGGATGATTTGTAAATGAATCTTAGGTCTTTTGTAGTTAGAGAGAGGAAACGTGATTAGAAATAATTCTCACTATACAATTAAAACTAGGGCTCAGCTTTTTGGCCGGATAGTTCAAAGTCAACTTTGGAGCTATTGTATTGGGAAAGCAACCAAAGAAATTCCAGGGTCAAATGTAAAACAGCATCAGGAAGGTCAGAGAGATGCATTTGCAAGTCAAGAAGACATTGAAGGGGATCTAATTATAGGCTTAATTGCTGTAGGTAATGACAATTCCAGCTGCTATATTTAACATAGCCTGGATAGTATGACTGAGGTCATCCAATAGATGAATCAACAAATCCATAGCAGATTTTCAGGAAACATTTGGAAAAAAAGGGAAAGTCCTAGACCCACTGAAGCCAAGAGGACTTTAATCAGTGAGCCAGGTTTTCCAGCAGAGCCCAGGTTTCACCCTTAGCACAGAAAGGCTATGGCTTTGCTTCAATGGGATTGTTCATAAATTTCTAATAATGTATCTGCTTATCATTTTGCTGGAGCAATGCCCATGATACTCTATGGGTTTAGAGCTGGAAGTTGATCCAGGGAACTATGATCCCATTACTAGACCCATTTCTGGCTTGCGTGGTGAACTTTGGCTGAGGAACATTGGAATATTTTATGATTATTTGCTCCTCAGTCTCTTCACATCTAAGCTACCAGTCTGTCTTCATAAAAGCTTAAACATCTATGATGAACAGTCCTATGTAGGTGCAGTAACTTGATGCTCAAGGAGGAGGCAAACAAGGCCCAGTGAAGACTTGAAGTAAAGGGTGAAGTTAGTTGCATTTACTGCATTCCTACTTGCTCATATTTGTAGTTCACAAAAGCAGAAACAATGTGGTATTAGTTCATGGTCTATAAAACAAAATCACATTTTTAGTCTTGCATTTCAGTTGGTCTCATTTTTATGAACTTTGCAGTTGTGTTTCACTTGGGATGTATTTGGCTGCTTGACAAAGTGACTGGAGATTTATAATTCCTTATTAGTAACTCAGGGCTCTAAAGGGAATAACAGAGTACTTATTTACTTTTCTAGGTCAGACTCATGATGTAGGAGTTTAATGAACTTCTGCTAAACAGGAATTGAAGCAGAATTAAAATCTCAGTGTGAATCTGTCCAATAAGGTTATTAATCTTATTTTCTATAGGTTAGATATTTTTTATTTGCACAGGGTGGTTTAGGCTGCATTTTCTAAGTAATCAGCCAAGAATATGAGACTCTCATACAGAACGTGGTATTAAGTCAATGCACTGATGTGATTTTGCTCTGAAATTGCATTATGTCAAATAACTGTATTTATATATCAGTGTTTAGGGCAGTAAGATCCCAATTCACATGTGCTGAAAAAGAGTTTGTGATTCATTGTTACCAACCTGACTATTGCTGCAGTTTTGATGCCTCTCAGATGTTGTTTGTATCAATAAGGTGGGCACTTCTCTGTCAGGAATGCATTGAAATCTATCTTTAGGAAGAAAGGTACAGTATTTATGATTCCCTGCTAGTGTGAAGGGAATACAGTTCTTCATGTATTGTCAGGAGACAAACATTGGGATTTACTTGATGGTACAAAATTAATGATGAAGATAAAGATGCATGAAAGGAAGACAAAAGCATGTTACATAAGTAGAGTCATGCTTTGCATTGGACTTGTATGGCAGGAAATAACATCTCTTCTTATAACATTCAGAAAGGTCTGTGGAAGTGGGTAAAACTGTAATATACTTGAAGTATTTAAGTTGATACTGTTTAAGCCTTAAAGGTGTAACTGTGTATGGACATAAAATGCCAAATCTGCTTAGTTTATGTAGTATTCAGTAAGTATATATACATTAGCATAGGTATAAGACAGAATATAGTTATCTGGGGGGAAAAAAACCCAAAAAACATAAACACAAACCAAGAGATTATAGAAAACAATGAGGGAGGGGTTGTTTTAAATATCTATCTTTATGCTTATTCATAGCTCTTAGGAAACACCTTCCTTCACACTGTCCTAATGCTGGTCCTGAAGTAAGTTCCTCTGCCCTTTTTTCAGAAACTGGTGTCAAGGTAAACTTTGCAAAAATCCTCCGAGCCCTCAGTAAAACAAGGAAGTCCTCTGCTTTGCCATGGAGGGTAGCCTGGTTAGTGTGCTTATCTACAGTGCAGGAGGCAATCCCTTCGTTCTTCCTTGGTCAGAAGTGATCTACAATTCTTTCTCAAGGATACAACCCTAATATTTAAACTACAAACTCATGTGGAGGTCAGACTGCTTTGTGCTTCTGTTTGAAGCTGTGCCTGTAGGCACAGAGATCCGGGCAAGGGGAGTGTGAGCTGGATGCTGGGAAGAGCTGGGTTCAACCACGGCTCTGCCTGCATCTTATCCAATGACCACTTTACAGAGAGCTCGTGAAAGCCCTGCGGGCACTGATGAGCTTCTTGAGCCATCAGGCAAGCCTGTAGTGCAATCTCTGTTCACCATCTCTTCTCCTTATTCAGTCTATGGCTTATTTCTGCATTAAGTAATGGAAAGGAGTATTGAACTTAAAATTCATTTTCTGCTTTACTCCTCATCAACTAAGTGGCCAACTGGCAGAGAGTTTCAAATCCTAATTATGCTCAACAATATAAGAGAGAAAGCACCTGGCATCCAAATATTGAGCTAGACTATAAGAGACACGGAAAAAAACCTAGGCTGTAAGAGATACAGCCATTTTATTAAACGAATCTGATGTGGAAGAGACGGGGAGGAGGGATTTTTTTATTTGCTTTTCTGGTTTTGACCAGAGAATTTCTTGGCTCAAAAGCAATAAACTACCATTACTCTTGTAAAAACCACTTAAGCAGAACTTCAAGTAGTAAGATGAAGTTTCTATTTAGTAGTAATCAAGCGAGGCTCTTCTCATGTGGCAGCTAAGCAGAGAAGTGGATGTAGAAAGCTTTTGAAGCATTATGGGTCAGCCTGATTTTGAAGTGGTCAGTGGAAGGACTGGTTGTAGTTGTTTGTTTGCCACAAAGGAATAAAGCAGTGGGAAATTCTAGAGCTTTTGAGGGGAATGCCTCACCCAAATGGCAGTGGAGGTTATTGCTTTCTGTAGGATGTGAGTAATTGGAATAACTCCTTGTGTGCTACTGTTAATGGTGATGGGAGGACACTGGACCCCAGACATATGCTGAGTCATGTAGATAGTGAGAGGAGAAAAGATGTGATCACAGCCAGGCGCAGTTGTTTTAGTGGAGACAGTAATGTAGAAGGATTTGTAATGTAAATCTGGCAGAATCTGGCATGATTGAGGGGGTGATGCAACTTGCCTAGTAAAAAGCACTTTCTTTACTGTATAGCTGAATCTCTGCTAAGATTGCATTTTCCCAATATAATATACTTGTTTTGCTGTAACAATGACATGTCTCTAGAATAAAAATTGCCTAAGAATGGAAAAGGCTGACTACAGAGGAAGGTTCTCTCTCTTTAGGAGGGGTCAGTAGAGACAATAATTTGATAATAGCATTCCTATCCTTTTCATTGATATGGATTTTTTTTTCCACTAAGATATATGAACTGCCTTGAAAACTGGGTCAGCCTAAATGCTGTCACAAGTGCTCATCACCAAGCATATATTGCTGCATACCTGTCACACTTGGCAGCTGGAATGAATTTCATGAAGAAATCAGGGTAAAAGGTGAAGCTCAGCAGGATTATTGGCTGTGAAGGAATTGCCCTTTTGCGGTTTTTCAGGGACAAAACAAAGAAAATGAGTGAAATTATGCTTAATACTGATAAATACAAATAGTATTTGACTTTTTGTATTTAAACTGATATTTTTGTTAGTCAAATTTATTTGCATACATTTGGTAAATTCCCATGGTGGATTATTCTTGCTGCTTAAGAGACTGAATTTATTGACATATCTAGACATGGAAATTTACTGGGAATTGCTTGAAACCCTTTAGGGGTTGAAAGTTCTTTAAATGGAGTCAGTCTCAGTGTAATAATGGGCTTGTTGGTGATAAATTAAAATACTATGTATTTTCTGCTCACCAGGGAAGCGCTTTTAAGAAGACACTCTTTTTTTATGCCAAAGTGAAATTACATGGATGAAATCCATGCCATATCTTTGCTTCAGCCGCTCTTGATCATGGTTCATCATAGTTCAGGATTTGAGCTGGAGAACACCAGGATCTCATCCTAGAGGGGCTGTCCAGCAGTGCTTGGGGAGCAATGTGCTGGACGTGCCTCTGTGCTGCATGGAGGCAGGGAGTTTGCCAGCCTGAGGTCAGGGCTCAGGCCTGCACCCTCCTCACTGTGTTAACATAAGCTGAAAGCAAGCATTGGGACACATCACAGGCTTTTTTGTGGGGGTAAGAAAGTGGCAGGGAGCAATAGTTCGGGCTACCTCTACAGCTGAAGCCTAGGAGTAAGTGGCTGCTCTGCATCCATACCTGTTCAGTCCTTGGCTTTTTGCCTGACAACGCGTTCAAGATTTGAGAAGGCAGCGGTGGCTTTGTGATGCAAATCTGTCCTGCCAGATGTAAGAAGGTAGCTCATTCATTCCCCATCAATTTTTAAGGCAGCTTGTAACGTCTCTCATTTGGCATAAAGGTTTTTGCCCAGTGTTTCCATCAGACAGTTACAATCTCACTTAAAATTGGTTTTAAAAAAATTTCTATTCACGTTGTCACTCTGAGTTGTACATGAGTGCCAACAACTGGACTAAGAGACTGAAACAGATATATTTTCTCTCCGAGATGAGAAGAAATTTTGCCTGCAAGAATGAGTTGAAGAGTTGCTGGGTTTTTCTGAGGAGGAAGGCAAGAGCAGAGAGGACAAAAAGGGTCCAAATGACCATACTGTTGTTACCAGGACATGTACCAGGTGGCCCATTAGTGGCCAGTTCTCCAGAAGGGGAAGCAGCACAATAGTCTTTTGCCTAAGTGGGAAGAGTAAAGCAAATAGAGGCTCCAGTGCATCTGTTTGAGAGGGATGGAGCAGGAATAGGTTTCCCAAAATATACGTGGCGTGTCCTGGAGTTCAGAGATGGAGCCAGCAGCAAGGTGGGCAAGCAGAGAGGAGTTACTGTGATGCTGAAGTCATGTTACCCTGCAGAAGCTTTGTGTATACAGGATATTCTCAGGTTTTGCTGCAGATCTGATTCTGGGGAGAAGGATAGATTAAACTGAGGCCGAGGAAATGCTGGGCTTAATTGGTGGCAGAGCACTGTTCTCCAAAACCCTGGCAGGAATCCTCACACTCACAGGGCTAACAAGGAGAATATGGCACAATCCACAGTTAGGACTACTTAAAAACTCCTGGATAAAGAGTAAATGCAGTTTAAACAGAAATATCTCAGTTGTGATAACTAGAGAAGCCTGAAGTGGGCATATGCCACCATTCTTCACACATTCCCTCGATGTCATATCTGTCTTTCTGAGAAACTTGTTCTTCTCTAATTCTGTCATCCCATGTGCTGGAGATTTAAGAAAAACATACAATATTATGAAATATATTTAAAAATTGTATAATTGGCAGTATGGTAAGAAGAGTAAACAGATCATCAATCATCAAAGATATTACAAAAATCATTGAAGACTACGATATGCAGCAATTAATTCTCAGTTGGTGATGCCTGAGTCAAGAAAAGCCTTATGTAGTTGCTAGAAGGAAAGTTGTCTACTAAGGTCCAGAAGTGCTGTAATTTCTAGGTTTAAGTCATATAGCAAATATTAAAGAAATAGAAAAATATATTTAAGCCATTACAGAAAGCCCAAATGATTTCTTACATGTTAAAATTCACATTCATGTTGTCAGTTTTTGATCTGCTTCCTTCGTATTTCAAAATTAATTTCAGGATGTTTCAAATGCATTCTTAATTTACTATCTTGATTTACCACAAATTTACTTCATTTATAGTTATATCACTGCAATGACTTGTACCTGACGTAGAGATTTTAGTCTAGGAGAAAACGATGTACTGGGGAGTGAGCAACCATGAAAGAAAGGAAAAAACACAGGAAAAATAGTGAGTAGAGAAGCTTGGCGCAAAAGAAGTGGCCTGGATTGGAAAGAGAATTCATTGGTGCCAGCCTGCCTTTGAAAGCTTGCCAAAGTGCATTAGACAGTTGGAAAGAGAGTTGTAAAGGGGAAATTTAATCTCCTTCCTAGAAGACAGCAAAATTTAACTGATGCTGGAAAAAGGGGAACCTCCTGTGATGCTGTATGGCTAATTTTCACAGTTAATGTTTAATTCTTTCAGATATTGCAAGACAACATTTACCACTTTACTAAATAGAAATTGCTGCTTGTGAAAATCTGCTTATTAAATGTTATTTTGTAGGGTGTGTTGGCATGTTAGGCAGTCCAGAGGCTCCTTTCTCCACTTGAACCTGGCCTGCTGCAACTGCATATTTTCCTTCATTCAGTGAGCTTTAGCTGAGTAAAACCCCTGCCAGTACTCAATAAAACAATCAGTTAAGAAAAGGTATGGTATTAAGATGAACGGTTAATATGGGAAATATTTTTCAAGATAGAAGTATTCTGCTTGCAGTTCTGTTAATTTTATCCATGCATGTATAGTGCACGATTATGGTCTAAAGGATTGCCTACATCCATGTGCAGCAGACTGCATGGTAGCTACCAAACCTTTACTCTATAAATAATTTATTTTTATTGCCAGGTGGAATCAGAATTTTCCAGTCTTGGAGGAAAATAAAGTCTTGCCAGTCCATCATGTTGTCATTATCACTGATGCCTACTAACCAATTCCACAAATGTGAAAATCTAGGTATCTTACCTCTTCCTGGATGAGGTATTTGATTCCTGGAGCTAATTTGCTCAAGTTGCATCTGTCTTTCTCAGACTTCATGTAGAATTTGCTCTGGGTGAGAAGAACAAAGAGAATACTGGTATTAGTTTGTGCTTTGGGCTAATTTGGAAAGAGTAGAATATTTTATATTTTGTATCCGACCTGCTGCTAGTCTTGCTAGTAGGAAGGAGGCATTTTTTTTGCTGTGATACTCAAAGTGCTTAATTAATACTTACCAGAGCTAAGCCCTGTAAAAAATAACAGATTTTTTTTTTGGCGGGGGTGTGGGTTGGGGGGTTTTTTGGTGAGTTTTTTTGTAGTGGATTTTGTTTTGGTTTTGGATGTTGCTTTTTTTTTTTTTTTTTTTTTTTTTTTTTTTTTTTTTTTTTTTTTTTTTTCGTGAAAAGAAGAGAGGCTGGCCAACTGCCATGAGTAATACAGGAAGGATGCAGTTATTTCTGATGAAGACTGTCTGTTAACATTTTGTCCGCCTATGGGCTTGGAGTTGGTCACTCCAGTCTTTTATTCAGGAGGGATGAACATGTTGTAAAATATTGTGAGGTAATGTTGGATAATGGGTCTTCAAATAGAATTAAAAGGCATCATTCAGAACATACAAGGGAGCTGTCTCAACATGTGAAATGCACAGAACCAGGTTGCCTCAGACCAGCAAATAAATAATAATCTGTAATTCACATTTCTGCAGTAAGAGTTGCCTGCACAGCAGTTGTATAGCCTGTACTTCATGGGTGAACACTGTTGCAGCAATTCAGGGTGGTGATCAAACAAACTGCCAGCACCAGGGTGGCACTGGTATGAGATTTTCTGCCAATGGAAATACAAAGACCTAGGATAGGGTGCAGAGGAAGCTTTTGTTGCTACCAAGTTATGGTGTTATGCTCTTAACCTGCTGTCATCCCAGAAGGAAAGATGAATCTGCTTTCTTTGGGTTGAGATGCCACTACCTGTCAAACCAGAAATGTCTTCTGTGTATGCACACTAAAGTGAGCACTAAGCAGAATGTCTTTATTAGGACTTTGCTATTCTTAAGTAGCAAAGGGTAGGATTTGTTACAACATAGCATGGAAAGAAATTAGTCATCCATGAGGTAGAGTAGGATAGATCTTTTCCAACCTAATTGATTCTGAGATCACTGAGTTCAAATCAGTGAGCCCCGATAAAGTTTTGGCATTAAGTGTATCAAAACCCCCAAAGCCTACAGTTGCTTTAGAAAAAATTCTCTATTGAGCAAACCATTTTTTCTTCCTGCTACCTTGTAAAAGAACTCCTGTCTGCCCTCCACGAGCCCACCAGGAGGTATGAATTAGAGAGGAAAATAAACTTCAACTGAGGTTGAGGGTGTGAAGTGAAAACAGAAGGAATAAGGAGAATCCCAAGAATAGGNCCCTTTTACATGGTTTCTCCATTTCTGCCTTGTAGGCCACGATCCCTTTCCTTCATTTTAGGTGATGCATTTGCAATTTTAGTTTGTACATTTCCCTTTCTGGTTTTGCTCTTCATTGCTATACGGGAGGGAAATAGATATGAGAATTAGGGGGAAAAGTGGTGAGCACACTCAAAACCACAACAGAATGGTTTGGGGAGAAGTGGTGTCTTTAGATATGGCTATGACATCTGCATACTTGGGAATTACATCCATGTGTGTGAACTAAAATTAGAAATGCCAAAATACTTATAAAGGGTCCAATTTACAAGTCATGTATCATTTTTGCACTGAATAACTGATTTGTGCTTGCAGTTAACACCATTTATGTCTGAAATAGAACAGTAAGTGCAGTGTCCCTGTTTGCTAGCACTTCAGGCTTGGGACTGTAATGTAAAGTATAATGTCAGGCAGTGCCTTGCCGAGCCTAATTTATGGCTTTGGAACAGCTTGTTACACACCCGGTGTGGGACTGGGTGATGGGAGTAAAGAAACCCCCACCTTTCCATGTGCCCTAACAGCAGATTGCCAGGTCTGCAGAGCTCTGCTGCATCAAAAGTAGATTAAATCTTTACTTAAGAAGCACAAGATGGTGATAGTGCTCTTAAACAGTAGCTGCTATTAAAATGTCAGCGATGCTGTCAGTCACCACCCAGCACCTGAGTTAACGCTGCTTCCCCTGGTAGTGAGAATGGAAAATAGGTTGCTGCTTACAGTGAACTATTGTAAATGAGGAGCACAGAGCTAATCCTTTTTGATATGGCTTATTATTCATCTGTAAGATTAAATATGTATGTTGTATTACTTCAGGGGTTGCACTAACCTCTAGATTTCATGCTCCTGGATTCTAATACTTTTTATGTACTGTTATGTATTTATTCCATATTTTGGCAATACATGTGAAAGAGAATATAAAGTTACAGATAATGTGGTGATTGTCCATTTTCTGAAAACTTTTGGGTTTTGTCTTGTGAGCATTGTGCAAAATGGCAGATATTGATATCTTAGCTAATTATTCAATCAAAGAGTTGGCAGGTCAGTCAGTGGTAACGATGTACAGTGGACTAGAATTGATCACACTTCATTTCCCATCAACTGGCAGAGCAAATGGTAGCTTGGATGATAAGTTAGGATCATTGCCAGTCATTTCTTGGGCTCATGCCTTCCATTATTTATTTTTTTCCTCCAGACGAGACCCCCCCCAGACTATTCAATGAAAGTGAATGCCCTCTGATGTTGGTGAATAAAGCAATGCAGAGTTTTTGTAGCCTCTGAGGGATATGAGACTGTTTCTGGCCCCATAATTGATGCTGCTGCATAGTCCTATAATCACCTAACCTTATTGAATTGTCCCCATGTGAAGATTTGATTTCAAAATTTTGTAATCATTATACATCATTTATTTTCACATAGATTACAGGTTCATCTGTAAAGTGACACAATTTCACCCCAGAGCTCTTTGAATATTCGGCTTTTCACTTTAGCTCTTTTTGGATGTGCTTCTGACACTTCCAGCTTTGGTGATTTACTAGTAATTAGCAGGGTTCCATGACAGATTTATTGTAGCCTTCCAAGGAGTGATGAATCAGATATGTGGCTATGAAGAAGTGGTTCCCTAAGACTTTTATTTAATACAGAAATCCAGAGATAGATCCCTTGAAGAGCTTTGGTGTGTAAAGCAGGACTTAACCCAGTTGAAGCTCTACTCCTAAACCTAAATGAGAAGTTTCACTTTAAAAAAATCTTTGCTTAGCTGTTGACTAACCCTGAAATCACTTAAATGAGCTTTGCTGTTTCTTCATTTGAATTTCAAGTGAACTGGATGCCTACATTTGTTTTTCTGCATGTGCCAAAATCTTTGCTTGATTCCTGTGTAAGGCTGCTCAGGAGCTGAAAATCAGAATTTCTTTCTCCCAAATGCTCTGCCAGGTTTGGCATTCCCACAGCCATCGATGCCCTTTCACAGCTGGAAGGGACGATGCCATCTACCCACAGGAGTTGTTTCTTCAGATCACTCCGGGCTGGAGGGTAGCTCACACTTGGTGTGGGGATTCTGCATGTGTTCCAGTTTCTGGGGTTGTGTTATTTTGTTCCTGTCAAAAAGGTAACATACTGTTTAGCTTTTGGGATATAGATTGATTCCTTTGGAAAAGGTGACTGTTCAAAAATAATCTAGTGGTGACAGGGCCAAATGTTTTTGCATTAACAAGCTTTTCTTTCGAAAATACATTGTTTTTATTTTCTCTCCCAGATGTCAGTTGCTCCATACCAATTGAAAAAACAAATCTTATTTCTGATTTGAAACCATCCACATACTAAATAAATACACATTGAACCAAAATAAACTATTTTAATAACTTATTTTTTAATTAAATGCAAATGTAGCATCCTTTGCATTCTGTTAAAGCAAACATAACCCCCAGCACATTTAGCATGTTAAAAAAAAGATTTTTGCTGTGTTCACAATATTACACAGTAATTAAAAAGGAAACCAGCTAAGCCTTTGGAACCTGTCCCCTTCTCTAAAATGTAATTAATTTCTGTTTAATAGGAGGGCTGCAGCATGATTGTTATTTTTGAGGGGTAAAAATCCTGCACTGTTGCTTTTTTTTTTCTGAGTGTGTGTTTCTGGAAGCAGAACACACGACAGAAAGGGAAAGATTACCGCACTCCAGCTGTAATTAAGTGCTGACACATCACTGGAGTTTGGCTGCGTTTCATCAAATGTGGGTTTCCAGGACAGAGGCTCCTCCCGGCTGTGCTGTGCTGACAGGAGCTGGGCTTTCTCCTGGGAGGATGCCTGTTTTTCTCCTCGGATGTGCGAATCTGGGAAACAGGCAGGGCTGACAGTGCAGACACTGCCCTGCCCAAGGTGAAATTCCCACTTTGTCCACACTGGTTTTTAGGATGTCAGGTTGGCAGTGTCCGCAGTGGCTGTCCCTTGTGAGTGCTTTGGACTCTCCTGGTCTCCCGGTGCCTGTGACTGAGCCAGGATTATGCTCTCGTGCCATCTCCTGGCAGATTGTCCCCGGTGTGCCCTGTCTTGTGCAGTTGTGTTTGTCACTGTGTGCCAGCCCTGTTTGTCACTGTGCCAGCCCAGCGAGATCGGTGTCAGAGCCGGGGGCTGCAGGTGGCCTCCAGTGGGTTCTGAGGGGTCGGAGGTGCCGGCACAGGGACGCTGCACAGAGCCCTGCTCAGGGTGCCCCAGGCTGGGGGCTCGGACATTCCACCTGCACAGGGCATGCACAGCAAGGTGGGCACAACTCAGGGCTCCGAGGGTGTGCCAGGAGTGGGAAGCACCAGGATTGTGGGCATGTGGGCAGCAGATTCCCATACAAAAACCAGTCGACACTCCGGTGTTTCTCCCTTACAGGAAGACAATATCCTGCCCTCTCTCCTGACTGTTGAAATTGTGGCTCTAGAGAAGGTCTGAGTTTGTAAAAATGTGCTGTTCAGATGGGTGAGCATTGTTTGGGGCAGTAGAGCTGGAAGGATGAACTTACATGTCCAGTGCAGAAAAACTGCTTTAGAATACGCCTGTTGCTCTGAAGAAACTGATGGAAGTTCATTCACATGAGAGAAGAATCCTGGGCTGCAGCCAGGTGTGGTAGAGAGCCCTGAAAAGCAAATATTGGTTATACAATTTGAAACTTCCCACTGACAGGTTATCAGTTAGATGTCGAGGCATTCAGTAATGGTGATTTTTAAACAATGAAAGACTGAGAGGTACTTGGAAAAAGTATCTGCAACATAGAACTTCTTGGTCGTGCTGCCATGTTCTCCTTTTCATTCTTCCATCATCACCACCACTGTCACCCATCCTATCATAGCAGTTTGGGCTGAACTTTATGTACATTCAGTGTCACTAAAGAAAGCAGTGCTGTGCATCCACCTATCTTTTCTTTTTGTTCCTTCCTTCTTTTGACTTCTCTTTGCCTTCTGTTCTGATTGTGAAATGGATCCAGGGAGTGATCCAGTGAAATACACGCCACCCCCAACCCAGGAAAAAGCAGGAATTGTTCAATGCCACTGCCAGGTAAAATGCACTTCAATGACACTCACATCACATCCAAGGAGTACAATTTAGGACTAATAATGTAAAATAAAAAGAAGATAAATTGTATAAAGCACTCAGAAATCCCCTGTGACTCTGGGACTCCACATTTCACCTCTTTGCAGGAAGGTTTTGTTTCTGATACTGCTCATTAAGAGGTGATTCCTTTTTTCTTGATTTCGGTACTATATTTTAAACCTACCTCTTGCATTCTCTCTGGCACATCTTCCTACACTTCAAATTCCTTGACCAAATGCATTAGGCAGCTGTGATTTTAAGTTACGTCATTTTACCAGTTTTAGATCAGTTACATCTTTAAGCAAGGAATGTTACTGAAGAGTGTTAACTAAGTATTAACTTAGTGCTTGGGAATCATGCTTCACTCAAATTAATTGATGGTAAAGCATAAATAAAAGCATTTGTGTGCCACAGCCACAAGCCACTGCCCTAAACATCTGTGAAATACACAGATCTGGAAGCAGACTTTACTTCTAGCAAGGTCAGCCCCTGCTCTTGCCCTGTAATTAGCTGACTTGCTATCAGCTCTTCCCTGACTCAGTTTTTTGAGGGCTCTCTATTCTCATTTGCCTTGCAGCTCAGGGCACCTTCCTCTGAGAGAGAGCTTCCTTTCTCTTCAGCCAGCCTTTTTCAATGGTTCCTCCAGAGATTTCAGTTAACCTCATCCTTTTCACCCACACAGAACATTTCTTTGACACTCTGCTGTAAACTGAAGAGCACCTCTTTGGAGAAGCAATGCCACCTTGGCAGACAGAGTGCCAGCTCTTGTACTTGATTGTCTAATTAACCCTCACTGGCAGGTTCATTTCAGTGCTAAATGTTTCCATCTACAAAGTGTTTAATTTCATATTAACCTGCATGCAGACAAATAGATTCAGTAAGAACACCCTGATTGGATAAATGTGTTTATTTTTGTCTCCTGATCAGGACTGTGGTAATAGTGAACAATTGGAGAGACATATTTTGAATGCTTGAGACCTTTTAACAAAACCCCCAAAACTGAAAGAGCTGACCCCTGAACTAAAACATTTCTTTTTCAAATGTAGTTGTAGTCCAAAATCAGTTAAAATTGTAGTGATATGTAATTGCAGATATACAGATGTTTATAAGTCTGTCTTCAAGATGTTTTCTTTGCATCTGGTTTTTGTCCAAAACTAAATATACAAATACTTTAGCACAGAACACCCTCTTTCTTTTCCACATATGTGCATGGGAGAAATTTGCAGTGTGTTTCTGCAACCTGTTCACTCCTAGGTTAAATGGATGTTTTGGCCACTTCAGCTGCCAGTGCCTGTTTCCAGCATCTGTCTTTGGTGTCAATATGCCACTGATTGTGGAGGCTGCCTTGGGATCCTGCTGTGGAGGTGGTACAACTTTGTGTATTATTGAGTCTGATACATCCTCAGAAAAACATTTTAAATTCAGATGCAGTATCTTCTGGGGGGAAAAAAAAAAGGGTTTAAATCTGCTTTCTTTAATTTTGTTCTCTAGTTTCTGGTGGGCTGTTAAGTCAGAGGGACAGAAGTAAGAGGATATAGAACAGCCTGGTTTAAATAAAACAAGCTGATGAAGATTACATGGAGCTACCACAGGAGAATCAAAAGACCATGAGGCTGAACATTTTGGAGAGATTTTGAAGGAAAGACATTTGAACAAAACTTTTGAACAAAGACATTTCAAAGGAATAAGCAGCATTATTTTTTTTATTTCACTCTACTTCAACCAGGTAGAGAAATACAAGACAAAATATATTTTAGAAAAATTTTCTGTGGGGTCAGTAAATTTCCAATTAGATACTTGGTCTTACATTTCATCTGGCCTGTTTTGGGGGCTCTGCATGCTCTGCTAAGTTCTGTTAAAACTGGATACCATTGGAAGGGCTTGTTTTGTCCTTGCAATCCCCATCACATTATTGCCTTGTAGAGATAATAGTTGTAGTGAGAGTTCAGATGCATTTGGATGAGCCAGATAGTGCCACAGGAAAAAAAAAAGTGCTTGAATTTGGGAACTTAGGCACAAACTTTAAAGATCAGTGATTCTTGGCCTTAAAGTTGGGTTAGATAAAAAAGGGGCCCTGTGAAGCTTGAAGCTCAAAAAATATCCTGCATAGCCATGACAGGTGCAGAGAGAGCATATGAGGGCATACTTACATGAAGTATTTAAACTGGAATGAACTGCCAAAACATACCAAAGCAAAGCAGAGAAGTTGATGTGAAAACATTCTGAAGCAAAAATCCAAACTGTCCAATACCTTTCCTGGAGATCGTTATAATTTCTGTTTTTCTGACACTTCAGTGATAACAATTTGCATAGTTAAGACACCATGCCTGTGGCTTTATTTCATTTTAGTGCAAGTATTTTAGCTGCAGAACAAAAGTAAAGCAGTTTGATGTAATATGGATGTCTATTTGCACTCCTTTTAAGATAAACATTAGGCAATAACCATTTCTTTAGAGCCTGTATATTGTTCATATGACACTCTCTCTTGTATAACAGTTCATGTTCATCACCATGATACATTCTTGCCTGATTTTCCAGTTCTGCCTTTCATTGAGGATATTCTTTTCTTTCTCTGATTGCTTTTTCTTCTGAGACCATTACTCTAGTTGATAGCTTCAGGTTATCATTGTATCCTATCTCCCTCTCCAATAAGCCTATGATTGATACTAATCTTCCTCATGGGACACATTTATAGGTTTCAGGATGGAAACTACTCTCTAAATCTTAGCTTTATATGTGCTGACAATTTGCAAGGTTGCACCTTATATTCACTTCAGGTGGCTTAGGGGAAAACATCAGCACCTGGTAATCATGCTTCTAAAATAAGAAGAGAAATGTGCCCCATATACCAAAAGTTACCCTGTTGTTCATCTCCTGTGCTGCTGCCTCTGCTCATGTATTTTATGTAACTAGAAAGGGCTCAGTTTCTATAGGTGGTCAATATCCTGTAACCTAACTCATGTCTTTTCTTTCCAGTGAGAGAAGCCATATTTTAATTAATCTAATGGAAGCTTTGACTAGCAGGCAGTCCCCTGAAAAGGAGTTAATGTGCCGGAAAACACTTCACACAAGCAGAAGACTCTTCATTGACTAATGTGCTTAACGGTACTTTTTCTAAGAAAATTGCTCCAGTGAAAGCTTTGTGGAGTGCATTTGTTGGGTTTTTTCCCTCTTCATAATGTAGCCTCATGCTCTGAAATTTAATTAGATCTGTCTAAGGACCTTCTGAAAATAGTATTATTATATTTTTCCTACAGGTTTTGCAGATGCCCCTCAGTAGGGTATCATGGCAAAAAAAAAAAAAACAAAAAAACCAAAAAAACCCAAAAAAACAAAAAACAAACAAAAAAAAAAAAAAACAAAAAAAAAAAAAAAAAAACAAGA
>VYZR01061698.1:36384-72129 GCA_013400675.1 Oxylabes madagascariensis
GGCAATACCTGACTGTTTCAGTCTAAAGACTTTTTCCCAGAAGGAACATGTTTCAAACAAGATCTGGGACAGATATTCTGGGGGGTGTTAATGTTCATTATGTAGCCTCAGACCCTTCGCCCAAGTTTCCACAGCTCTGCTGATGGCCGCCCTTGTTTCCTGACAATTGATGGATTCTGTGGCAGACTTTTTTAAAAGAAACAAGGAAGTTGTAGCTCAGTTGGCCAGACAGCAGCAGAGATTGTTTAGGTGAAAATGCCTTGCTATGTGGATATTCAAACATGTGTGAGTTAACTCTGACATTTCCTTTAACCTCATTAGCACCTCGTCTTGCTTTCCCAAGCATGGTGGTGGAGCAGCTAGTTCACCTTAGAGGCTTTCACTAGGTAATTCATCAAAGTGGCAGATGCAAGCTTAAAGGAAAATGCATGTAAATACTGCATTAGGAACCTTGGCTCACAAAGGCATGAACATTTTCACCCATATCATTAGCTCTGGATTTTAGTCTACAGGTGTAAAAGGGACTTTGTTTATTGGAGGAGATGGAGATACAAGGCTTACTGGTTGAATCACTCTGCAGATTGTATACTTTTTCTTATTTTTTCTTTAATTAAAAATCATTAAGCATTCATGAGCTAGTCTCACAGAAGAAAGAATCTCAGAATGTAATTGTAACCACTTAGTACCTTCAAAATCAAAACCAAGTTACTACAGTAAAACACTCCCATCAAGTACTCAGGGCCAAAGCATTTTCAGACAGGGGCCTGAGATTGTGTCAAACCTATATCATGTATCTTTTTCGGCTTTAGAGTTTTAAACTGTGCCTCACTGCAGACTGATTTAGTCACTGGATTCCTGTATCTGTGTAGATCAGAATGATCAAGCAACTGCAGTTCAGTCTCTGTGCCAGGGGTTTTTCTGATGGGCTTTTTGTTGGGCTAGTTTGGGGTATTTTGGGAGGGGGGGTGGTTGGTGGGCATTGTTGTTTGTATGCCTTGTTGTTGTTGTTTGTTGTTTTTCAAAGACACTAACATACATACCAAGTGCAAGATACTATTTCCTGAAGGGCTACCAAGGCACACCCTCAAACAGTCTTTATTTACTGCACAGTTCTTGTATTCTTGTATTCTGTATTCTTGTTAGAAAGCAGCACTTTGGGAATGCAGTTAACCCTTGCTCATTTTAGATCGCATGCTGAGCAGTAGATAGTGACATACTCCTCTGTAATTGATACCTGTGGTGGTGGCATATTTCAGTAACATGATTTATCATGCATTTTCATTTTCATGAAAGCTTGTTTTACTCTTCTGCTTCCATTAGGTCAGCACTCACTGAACAAGTGCCTCCCATTCCATTTTACTGTGTAACTTTCAAACATGACGTGACAAGGTAGCAAAGGTTCCATGCACTAACTCACTGCCATGTAAAATACACACAGGCATTACTGACCAGCGCTGACTGTTGAACCATAAAGGAGGTACGAGAGCACCGCAGTGGTTGTGGCACAACTTGCAAATAGCATGGAAGGATTGGGCCAGGGTATCAATCTCTTCCCTTAGCAAAATGTCCTGACCCCAGGGTTGAAAAGCTACTCACACATGAACTTAGGAGGACTTAGGATTTATTATTTCCTGAAAAAAAAATGAAGCAGAAGAATAAAAAATACTCTAATTATAGCTGTTACAGCAAGTGGAAGAAGTACAATCCTAAGCAGTTGGGAAGAGTAGAGAAGCTGTTGTGATTTCTGTTTATGAAGCAGCAGCGGAAAGGAAGATTTACACAATGGGCTTAGCTCCATGGAGGAACTCTAAGGGCTGTACATCTACACCATATTCCCCCCACAATATACAAGTAATGGGTCCCCAGCTATTTGAGAAGACTGCTGGGAGAGATTTATGTACATTGCTCTGAGGTTTTTGTTGTGAACTATGCCATCAACATGTAAAACACAGCTGTGTAGTGAAAGGGGAGAGGTCTAGAGCTAACTGTGAAGTGCGTATGTCTTTGCAGCCGTTAAAGATGCACTGCAGGAGCTGTGCGCTGGTCACCAGCTCTGGACACCTCCTGGGGAGCAGACAAGGGGACAGGATCGACGAGAGCGAGTGCGTCATACGGATGAACGATGCGCCCACTCGGGGTTACGGAAAAGACGTTGGGAACAAAACGAGCCTCCGAGTCATTGCACACTCCAGCATTCAGAGGATTTTACGAAATCGCAACGAACTCTTAAACATGAGCCATGGCGCTGTGTTCATCTTCTGGGGCCCGAGCAGCTACATGAGGAGAGATGGCAAAGGCTTGGTGTACAATAACCTGCAGCTGATGAACCAGATACTGCCTCAGTTAAAAGTGTATATGATTTCTCGCCACAAGATGCTTCAGTTTGATGACCTTTTTAAACGGGAGACTGGAAAAGACAGGTGAGAACTTACATGGATACACCTAGGGGATGTCACAGAGTAGTAAAATAATGCAGTTTATATATACCAATTTCAGATCTGCTCAGAGGGACAATCCTGCCCATTAAATCCTCTGCCTCATGGGTTGTAATGTGGCATGACATGCCAAATAACATCACTGGTAACAAAAGTAAAAAATACACATCAAAATGATTTGTATGGAGTATTGCCTCATCAGCCTAGAATACCAGAGTCTGGATGTGCAGTTTATGGAGTCGAGGAGGCAGGAGCTGTTTAAATCTTACTTTTGGGTAATATACCTTAAAGTTTTTTTTCACTGATTCTGAAAAATTAGAATGGATAGGTTATGTTTTCTTATAGAGGAAGTGCCACCATTCAGTGAATTATAATAGCTGTTTATTGAATTTAAGCATTCTTG
Organism: Oxylabes madagascariensis; assembly: GCA_013400675.1. Taxonomy (NCBI): domain Eukaryota; kingdom Metazoa; phylum Chordata; class Aves; order Passeriformes; family Timaliidae; genus Oxylabes; species Oxylabes madagascariensis. The sequence goes on from VYZR01061698.1 coordinate 39,223, forward strand.
GAACATTGCAGCTGTAAAGCTTCTTGTAAAACAAATAAACATTAGTCATACATTAGGTGCTTCAGAACAGTTCATCTTACATTTGCAACTGGAAAATGGAAAGTTATTATGATAGTTACATCTTTATGAGACTGTTTATGAGACTTGTAGGCTGATCTTCAAATCAAATTTGTAGTAAGTGACCCTCTGCAGTACTTGAGTATTTTCACATATAATGTTTGAAAATGGGCGTTCAAACCAAAGACTTCCCAGCAGGAAAGACATTTATTTTTAATGAAGTTCCATTTTTTTACTTATTAAATATGCTGCTGTAAAAATGACACAGGGTCCCCACTTAGATACAAATGAAGAGGTGGGTTTATTGTGCAGTAACTCACAGTCAGATGTGCTACCTTACAAACACAAAACATACACACCAAAGCTTGAACAGGGATCAATCCTCTAGTGGACTCTAGCACAGATTTCATTTTCTGGGCTACATGAGAAAGGCAGAACCAATGTTAGAGGAAGCTTGTATCCTCTTAGCTGAGGGCAACGTTTGCTTGGCATTTCCTGCTTTTGTCACACTCCACATGATTTGCTTGCAGAGCTCTGTTCACTTGGAACCGGGTTTGTGGCTGACTCAGGCTCAAACCAGAGCACAGAGTAACTTGGTCAGTTTTGTAACATTAAAGGTTCTTCTCTTCATCTTCCAATTTGCGTATTTGGGTCTCTGCCAGAACAAGAAGGAAGGATAACCAGGGGAGATACCCTGCCAGTTGAGATGTGTTTGTCTTTTCCAGAGTAAAGTGAAGTGAGAAGGTGAATTAAGCATTTGAGCCCTTTAAGAAATGTGCAGAGGGTATCTGTGTGCTCAGTATTTACAAAGGCATGAAAGTCAACAAAGCTGTAATTGCACTGTAACCTGGCCAGCATGAGCCCCAGGGGGAGGCCCTGGACACAAGGAATGCACACTGCCACCTCCTTTCCTGGATTTTGCTTTTGGTGATCCAGGGTAGGATCACGTGCTGTCCCCAGTTCTGAGGAACAGTTTCCCTCCCTGCTTCGCTCTCAGAACTTGAGTTCTGCCACAGGGAGCCAGGGTCCTGCTCCTTCCCTGACATTGCCAGAATCCTGTTCTTTTTCTGACACATGCTGTGCAACTTCAGGCAAGCTGCTCTTTCTGGTTCTGCATCAGCCACCCAGAGCCAGAGGCCTGTAGTGAGTGTGTGATGAAAGCGTTTCTTTTTCTGCACAGGCACTGGGCTCAGCTCCTGAAATATTCTCAAGGTATTTGAGCCATTAATGACACCGTTACAAATTTATAGTGAACTCAGTCATGGGCACCCTGAACTCCCAGTGTGAATCAAGGGCACTCAGATGCCAGCAAAATTCAGCCTGAGGAACAGGCCCTGTTGATTTTAGAGGGCACAGACAGCATACTTGAAGGGCTAAGAAGATTAAAACAGGAGATGAAAATAAATGAGTAAGCTACACAGAAGAAAGGGAAGATGAAAAGAAACATGGGCAGGGAAGAATTTGTAAGGGAGAAAATTCAGGTACCTGTGGGGACAGGGGCAGAATACTGTATGGCCCAGAATGGTGCTGTTCCCCAGGAGGTTTCTGCTGAGCTCTTGACATTAGTGCCTACAAAAAACAAAGGAGGGAGAGAGAAGCATGATTGCAAGCTTGCAAGAATCAGACTATTCATTTCCATCTTGAAAATGATGAGAAAAAAGGTATTTGGATGCATTGTACTTTCCAGAAAAAAATGATTTTGAAATTAAGAAAAACCTTCAAAAAACATTGCCAGTTAAATAGCATGGTGAAAGACAAAGGCTGCAGAGAAATATACTTGGCATTATAAAGTAACTGTACTTGAAAATAACTTTATAATTGAATAAGGGTACATTAAGAAAATAGGATTCAGAACCAATATTATAGTAATTAGATAAAAGCATAAATGAAATAACTGCAGGAAGAGTATTTCCATAGAGATTATAAATGAGATTTTGGTGGAGCAGAAAGGCCTTTAATTGTAATTTAGTGTGCACTACAGAATTATCAGCACAGTGTGTTAGTTCATCATATAAAAGAATATCTGATAATTTCCCCTAATAAGCACATGACAGTTCTTCATATTCTCTCATTACTGCTGATTAGGTAAAAAAACAGTATTCTTTTGTTGGACTCTTTCTCAGATATTTTATGAAATGTGAGACACTGTAACCCTGTTTCTGTGTTGCTGTTCTACAAACACGGTATTTAAAGAGGGCAGAATGGTACTTGAATGAATTTTTAAATCTTTATTTCACTACTCAGCTTCTAAGCCAGTTTAGTTACATTCAGTTGTTCTCCTGTTTATTGAAAACACTAAATGACAGCCTAAGTGTGTGTAAGCAGAAAGAAAACTAACCCAGCAGAGAGCCTAGCTGGGTGTCCTGACCTGTGCAAAGCTTTGGTCATGGTCTGGCTGCAGTTGCTCCCTTGGTTTTGGAATGTAAGTGTTGGGCACCTGAAACAGTGGACTTGTGCAAGCTCCAGAGCACTCTTAGCCTGAGCATGTTCCTGAATTACCTAGTGATTCAGAGCTCAGAAACTCTCAGGTGGCAGAGGAGCAAATTTTTTAGGCTTTTCCCTACCATTCTCTTTCCTAATAATTTTGAGCCAAAAATTCATACTGTTTTATATTGTTGCTGTGCCTGAAGGCTTCCACTGAGCTTATGACCCAGCTATGACATTGTGACAAACTGCACCACCACCCCCAAGCTTCAGTGCACAGTCAGAAAATAAATAAGGCCCTATAATTGGAAATAATGAGATGCTTATAACATGTCATTCTCCAAATGCTAGCTTAGCTTGAAAGTCTGTGTGTCAGGAGCAGTAAAAATGTGTGTCTCAGGAGTTTATACATTACCAGGTGATCCACTAAGGACAGGACAAATTACCTTGGCTCCTCACCATCCTGCAGGCATATTTAGTCAAAGAATTCCCTTATGTTTAGAAATGTCTTTTAAGCAGCTGGCACAGACGCCACCACTTTTTTTTTTTTTCCTTGCAGTAGTCTGATTCCCTGAGGAAATGGGAACCCTTGGTACAAGGCATTCCTCAATGTGACAGTGCTCAAAAGTCTCCTCCTACTGCCCTGTAGGTGACCTACTTGGAACCAGCTTGTTTAGCATTAGCTTGGGAAGCTGCGTGGTGGCTCCTGTCGGCTGAATTAGATGTTAGTGATTGCTGGCACTTGCTTGCAGAGGATTTTGTGGCCTCAGGTCCCTGCTTCCAAGACTGTTCCACATCCTGCTACCACTGGGTAAACTGTAAAATATGGCCTTGGAACTTGGGCCAGGACCTGGGATGACCTGGTGACTTCTCTGAAGAGAACCTCATGTTTTCTGCTGTGCTTTTTGGGGGGGACTGTGACAAAGTTTCACAGGTATCTGGCAGATACAGGGGTGGGGGAATGGGATTAATGTAGGTCCCAGGCTAATACATTCTGGTAGAGTGCCCAGACCTTCCCAGAGCCTGCACTTGCTCTCTTGGAGACTCAGCTTTAGCAGGAGATGAAGGGAGAGCCTGTCACTGTGACAGGCTGTCAGCAGGAATCTGAGGACTCTGGGCTGCAGATAACACAAGCTTGAACTTCTTCCTGTGGGACTTTCCTAGCTGGGTGAGGGATTAGGGAGAACTCCTGTCTTATTCTTTAATAGCATTTGAAAGGAGACCTTTGAATGAAGTCGTTTTCTCTGGAGCAAACACCTGACTTTCTGTGCCTCTTTGTCTAAGAGGGGTGCCACACATGCCCTTGTGACACCTTTAAGACGTTTTCTTTGCTGGCATTTCCTTGATCCTCCCGTTCCAAGAGTGCCAGCTCTCCCACAACAGAGCCAGTGCAGGAACTTAAAAAAGGACCAGGAATTCCAGCGCATGTGCCAGGCATCCAATAACCATCATAGAACCCAGCTCTTAAAAACTAATCAGCACTGCCAAGCACATGAGAGGAACAGGAAATGTTACTGTTACTGCTTTGCAGATAACCTGTGATACAGCAAAATTTGAACACAGCTTGTAAATCCCTTACGTCTGTGAGCAGTTACAGGGTGGTGTCTCCTACTTTGCATAATTAATGCTGGGATCAGTTGAGCTTCTTTTAAAGCCATGTCCCAGGCTGCAGTGAAGGCAGGAGAGGCACTGCCTGCCAGTGCTGTCATTCCCACTCTGAGGCTCCCCTCGGGCAGGGATGGCACCTGCGGGGGTTCCTAGAATGAAGATTTCCCAGCCTGGCTATGGGACAGTCATAGCAGCAATCGACTAAAGGGTTTCCTACCAGTAGTCACAGTGAGAGGCTGGGAGCTTCTAGAAACCAAGTCGAAAGGTCAGCTAAATATTAATGTTGCTGTGCTTAAAATTAATTACAGTGAGGAAAGTTTCTGCCCAGATTACTGCACAGACAGGAGGCACCAGAAAAATCATTAAAGGATGGACGAGCAAAGTAGTCTTGGTTGCCCAGTTTTCAAAGCCTTTTACAAGAATGAAGAAAATGCCGAGAAATTGCTTCAGAATGAATGAATGAATGAATAAATAAATAAATATCAAGAATTATTTGCCAGCTTAGAAACTTAATTATGTTTTTGCTTCCAGGAAGATATCCAACACTTGGCTTAGCACGGGCTGGTTCACAATGACTATCGCATTAGAGCTCTGTGACAGGATAAATGTTTATGGCATGGTGCCACCGGATTTCTGCAGGTAGGATTGATTTTGGAACCATTAGTAGCCAACAAAGTTAATGTTACAGATAAATATCTGAATCTTCTAATCTTTTTGCTCTGCAACACGTCTTCATTCCTCTTAAAGCAAGTAATTAAGATGTCTCGTGATCTCATTCTGAAAACAACAAACAGTATTTAATTATGTTATATAAAATATTTTAATTTTTTTTTTGTACTGTGGGAGAATTAATCCATCTTGTTGCTTTTAGTCTCTGAATATTTATCAGCTAAAAGTAATGCAATAATTGGCATGAAATTAATCTGAAGAAAGAAGTATTGGAAAACATTACTTTTAATTTGTTTTTTGAGTTCCCCCCAAATTAATAGAGGAACAGCATTCTCACAGTGACTAGTTTCTAAATTGAACTTTCTGTGCAACTCAAATTAACATTATTGTACCTCTGTCACATGAATGCCAATCTTGCAGCTTCCTAAATAATCCCCACAAAACCCCATCCCGTGAATTTGAACCCAGAGAATGTCCTGTAATCACCCATTTTGGGCGTGGCAGGGGGTGGGTCACATGAGGCAGAAGCAGCACAAGTTGTGTCAGTGGAAGCTGCTGTATAAAAGAACAACTTGTGCAGGTTTTCCGCCTGGGTTGTGCCTCCAGCCATGTTCAGGATGCAGACCCCAGGTCCTGGTTAAGGTTTTCCCACTATGGATCAGTGACACAGGGAGAGTCTTCAGAACTTCAGTGCTAGACCAAAATTACATTAGCCACAAGATACCAGTATGAATACAGACAAATCGGTATTATATCAGCAATCTTAATGCTGACATAGGTCTCACCTGCCCACCCAGGACTAGCTCAACACTGAGTGGTTCCTGCCCACAGCCACTGCTGATCCCATTTGCCCTGCTGGGTGACCCGGGAAGAGCTGGAGCCAGTCTGGAACGAGGCCTCAGTGCAACGTTTCATCACCTGCTCATGCACCCCTTTCACCAAGAAGTACTTGCTTAAATTTCCTATTGCAAATGTAGTGATCCATCTCAAGTCTGGTTCATTGGGTAATTCCAGATGCTTTTCAGGGGCAGGGAGGGCAGGGCTGCAGTGCTGGGTTAGTCTCAAAGAACGGGAGTGCTTTGACTTTCCTCTCGGCACTTAAAAGAATCATTCAGGAATCCGCATTTGTCTTGGGCACATTGTAGAAATCCCTGAAGAAATCACAGCATAAAATGTCAACACTAAACTCCACTTTGTGAGAATTTCTACAAATTATAACAAAACACTGATGATAAATGCTGTGATGTACTGCCAGACTTCATCATGAATTCTCCAAGGAAAACGGCAAACTAGATCAGATATGCCAGACAACACAAATACCTTCCACAGCACAGCATCTTATTCCGCTGTCATCTCAGTTGGCCAACACGTACTACTTCAGTTTCTGTAAGTGGCTGGTCTGTAATACTCCAGAAGTGGCTGTACTCCAGTGGCACATGGAAGTAATTCTTAAACCAATGATTAAAAAATTTCACTGCAAAATAATGTGTAATTCTGACTTTTCAGACAAAGTCAGAATAGTTTAGATATGTATTAAAAAAACCCAAACTGTTTTGAGAGAGACTAAAAACGTCACTGAACGTATGAAAGGCTTTCACAGAACCAATACACTAAAATCAAATGGACTTGAATTATAACACAAGAAAGGCTGTAGATCAGTCCTACCAGTGAAAGATGTAATTGTTCTTATGGCCTGTGTAAAAAAATCTTACCATAAAGGTACGCACACCTGGTTGTAAAAAGGGAAAAGGTCATTTCTTAATCAAAATAATATGAAATGTCTTTACTTCAGCTTGACTCCCCAGGGTGCTGAAGGGGAAAGCTGTAGTTGTCATGCCTGGAAGAAGCTGTCCCTGAAGATCCGTGAAAGGAGTTTCTTGCCATGAACAGAGTTAACCTTCTTAGCTGGCTCTTCAGCCACTCATTTAGAAGTTATAACAGTGCTTCCTTTCAAAGAAATAAGACAACAAAACAGAATAGCAAAAAGAAAAAAAATATCCTGTAAGCCGTATTTCCTGGTTTTCAGTCAGACAGAATAAGAAAGTACCATTAAAATAAAAAAAATCAAAACAAAAAATCCCAACAAAATAACAAAAATGCGTGTGCGTATCCTTCTTACTGTGCAACTAAAGAATCGTTAAGATTTAAAAAAAATCCCAACGCCCCCCAAAATTATATTCCTGTTCAGAATTAATATCACCAAATTTATAACTTCAGCAGATAGATACCCATTCATTTTTAAGCATTAATTTGTGGAATAAGTAATGAGTGTGGTGATCACTGTCATGGAACTAAATTAGTGTCACATCTGTAACGTGAAGGACACCTCAAAGGTACTATGAATTTCATGCTGTTGATTCTGCTACAAATTATTAGCTTAAGATCATTAACCAAATTGCTTTGCACCCTTGCAGGAAAAATAGTCTAGTGAAGGAGTCTGGAGCACAGACTAAAAGATTTGTCACTATTACTTGCAACAAGGTGTTTTAGATTCATTTACTTTCACTGGACACTGAGTTTTCATAGCTGAACTGGACTTGGTGTCCTGATTATTACAAATTTCTAGTACTTAAAGCAAAGCTATAAGTAATTTCAAACCCCTTTGCTTGCTACAGATTTATGCTGTAGTAAGGGTTAATGACTTGATATTGCTCTCATGCTGCTAAATACTTCTCTCTTGTACATTCTGTAATAAGATGAAAGCTTGTGCTTCCATGCTCATTGCAAACATTTTTGTAAAGTGTGCACACCTCTCACTCTTTTGTCCCAAGACAGACCAGCCATCCTGCTGTATTTTTTCCAGTGCTCAGGGATCCAATCCAAGCCTTTCCCAGATGGGAAGCACTTCCCTCTCAGAATTCCCTCTGGCAGCCCATTGCATGCACAGAACTCACTCCTGAACTGGGACATGCAGGATTCTCCTCTTGCCTCCCTTCAGCAGCAGCCTGACAGTGGTGCCCAGACACCATGACAATTCCTGAAGGCACTGCAGTGCTGCTGCTTCCCTTTGTGGGTGCTCAGCAGCAGGTCTGGGAAGGACAAGACAAGCCTTAATGAGTTTGTAGGAATTCCAGCCCCTGTCCGTTGGCATTGTGGGCAGCAGGGACAGACAGGCTGGTTCCCTGCTGGTCTCAGGGTACTCCTGTACAAGGAAAACTCAAGGGGTTAGTGAGACGAACCTCTTTAACTCTTCTCCTCTTCATGGGCCTTCTGGAACTCCCAGAAACTTTAAAACTTAATTCTGAGCCTTATTTTAACTAATGTGAATATTTTTTCATATATTCCAGTTATTGGACCTGATAATTTTCCTGTAAGGATCCTCATTTCACTGCCAGGCCATTTTCCATGATAATGCACCTGAAAATTGGTATTTGAAATACTTTAGTGTTTTCTTACCTCTCTCGCTCTCTCCACTCTCTTTCCTTTAAATCAAATGCAAAGCAGCAGTTGTTGCTGGTTACATTTCCTGGAGCTTATGAGAGACTGTAAGCTGGATGTGAGCTAGTCCTGCTCTTTGGTCCATATGCCTCACTTCATTAGCTTAGTAAAAAAAATACATACATGGTTTGGAAAACAGGACTAATTATGGAGGTCAGGGAAAGGAGATCCTGGGAATAGAAGGCAAAAAAAATTATCTAGAAACCTTCATGGTCCTGACACAGCACCTTGCCCATGACTGAACATATAAATGACACTTTACTCACACATCTAAATATGAATTACTTTACAAAGTGTGTGAGTACCTATAGTTTTAGAGGGTTGAATTATTATGTCTCTTCATTTCTAAGGAAAGAGGCTGACCAGAATGTGGTATGGGGCGGCCTGGTTTCCCTGCCTTGTTTCTTTTGTGCTGTACTTCCAGCTTTTGCTGTAGGTGGATACCATCTGTGGGAAAATGTGCACTCAAGTAGCAAACAGCAGCTGACTGACAGGGGTACAAGCACTTCCACGGGTGCTGTGCTGGCAGATGATCCAGCAGGAAGTACAGGATATTTCACAGAGGAACTTCCCGAGATTCCTCCCAGCTGTGATATTAATATGCATGCAGAGTCTGACAAAATACTGATTAATGTCCAGTATCAGTCAGTGATAAAATAGCATCTGTTTTAATGTTAATAAATGAGGTGGCAAGCAATTTCCGTATAGAAATTACTCATGCATTTCATTTGCTGGTGACACAAGCTAATTGCAGAGTTAGAAGATAACGCAGCACAGTTAATTTGGGTTATGGTGCACTCAAACCAGAGTTCAAATCCAAAGATTACTAGCATGCGATCTGGGGGAATCCAGAACTCCCATAAAATGAGAAAGTCCTCCATATGTAAATACCTTTCAGAATTCCAAATCTAAATGACAGCTTTTGGAATTTAGCCTTAAAACCTCATTCAGCTGCAGAGTGGTCCTGGAGAGCCCCCATTCCTGCCCTGATCTCACCCCAGTTTAGCCAGCAGAGCTGCACACAAGGTCTGAGCCCCACGGGCTGCCTGGACTGAGCTCCTGCCTCTCTCACCTGCCAGGGCCTGTGCACCAGGTGCTTCTTGGCTGTTTCTGGTGGGATGGATGCAGTGACCTGGTACAGCCTGGCAGGAGCTGAGGACATCCACTCAGGATACACTGGTGCTAGTTCAGAGCCCTTGATGGAATGTGGAACTCCTGGCTTCGAAACCACCTTGTCTGGAGGTGTCAGGACCAGCAGCCTCACAGGCTCACTTTGCCCCATTAACTGGGGCTGCATTTTCCCAAGTCGGTTGGAGATAGGATTTCAACTTTACTAATCCTAACTTTAAAGCAGTAAATTTATACTGAGCAATACAGGTGTACCATTGAGGACCCAAGGGTAAAATCCAGCTGTAATGCAAGAAGGAAGTGCAGTCTGAATGAGAGGCAGAGGCCTATTTGTTTAGTAGTTCTTAACAAAAACACCTCACATGAAAATGTATCCTATTAGATTTACAGTAACCATACAAATGATTCATTTAAGTGACAATAAGAGGTCCAATGTATCAAAAAAAGTGAAAAATTAATTGAAGATTAAGTTCTAATGGTTGTAGTTTAGAAATAATAAATTTCTACATAAGGGCAGCTTTAGATTACAAATACATTTTCTGTAGGTGAGGCGATGAAGGATTTTGTTTCACTCTTATGTATTCCTGTGAGAATATATTTAATAAGTTTAGAATCCATCTTATTCTAGAAATGTAATTTTATTGTTGTTCTGGTCTTGTAAGATTGATCACCATGCTGTGTTACAAGGAAGCCAGATTGATTGAATTAAAACGTTAATCTAAGGCACAAATGGAAAGCAGCAGCAATATCATACATTACCTCTGCATATACAATATGGATAATGGCAAAATAAGTAAAATTAGAAAATGTGTAGGTGACAGAAATACACAGTAAAAATAATGACCAGCACAGACTACTGACAGATTGTGGATGCATTCAATTGAAAATGACCTTAAATATTAGTTCTTCAAAATGAAAATAATCAACTGTATATTAGAGCTGACAGCCCTGAATCTGTCTCAGATTTCTTGCTCTGTGCTAGGGTCCTGTTCAGCTCAGGCTGTAACACAGAGCAGCTCCAAGGCTTCACTAAATACTGATATTGAGAATTTTCTGTCACAGCAAAATAGCTGGTAGCAACTGGGGAGAGAGGGATACAATTGGGTAATTCTGACTGGGACAGCTTGCTCTCTTAGTATTTATGACACAGAGAGTTGTCCGAGTTCCTGTCAGCCCAAAACACCCGTGCCCAAAGTAAAAAAACATCATGGGTGCAGGTTAATGTAGAGATTAAAACAAAAGGAAAATGAATTCCTCTGGCTTATTATAATACAAATGTGCCATTTACAGAATGTTACATGGAAACACTGAGGTCAGAACTGCTGAAGTGAACTTTATCCTAAGTATCTAATTGGTGTTTGGCATATCCAGTGTGTCACCACGAGTCACTCATCTCCCGCTGGGAAATGTGAATGGGTTCACAAGGTCACACAGATACTATGGGTGAACTGTTTTAATTCTTAACTTAGATACATGAAAGCTGCTGTTGTAAAATAAGGAACTCATTTGTGCATCAGACGTTTGATTAAAATGTCAGCAACAGCAGCCTGTACCACTGACCTGGTGTGCAGACACTCATTGAAGTTGTGCTCTTGGCACCTTGCGCAGTGTGCTAGGACCGTTCAGCTGGGCTGATGTGACAGATAACCACCTCCATCTATCATCTTCTCTTTCTTCCCCAGTTCAGTAAATACCTCTGCAAGACCTTTTACAAATCACAATCTAGATGTAAATCTCTTTTAAGCAGTTTACTTCAAATTCCATAGTAGTAACACAGCCCTGCAGCATTGTCCCTTGTTTCTGAGCTACTGCTGTCCTTCATTTAACTGGGAGGAAGAGGATTAAAGGAGGGCAAAAGAAAATACAAAGAAAATACCTTTACCTCATTCTGATGTATTAGATATGCAAGAAAAAGAAACAGCTACATAGTTTCACTGGGAGAAAATGGATTTGAGCCCACCAGTTCATTAAAGATAGCATCTTTTCAATCAACGAAAAAGAGCACCTTGGGCTTCCATCTATTTTCTTTTTTCCACAGGGATCCTAATCATCTTTCAGTACCTTATCACTACTACGAACCTCTGGGACCAGACGAGTGCACAATGTACATTTCCCACGAGCGGGGCCGCAAGGGCAGCCACCACCGCTTCATCACCGAGAAGCGCGTCTTCGAGAACTGGGCACGGACATTCGACATCCGCTTCTTCCAGCCAGACTGGAAACCAGAGCCGCTCACTGTGACCCACCCCGAGCTGAAACCGCTGGCCTGAGCGATGGACGCACAAGCCCCGCCACAGTCACCTCCCGCAGCAGCCTCTGGACCTTGTGGGCCAGCAGGGCAGCCTGGAGGGGAAGGATAACAGGGTCTGCAGCTGGCACGCACAGCAGCAGTCAGGAAGTTGGCATGGAGGAGCAGCACACACCAAGAGTACTTTCTGTTGAACTGCATTAACCCAGTCTATCGCCTTTTGGGGCCATCTGACTTCCTGTGTGTGTTCGTGATGTGTGAAACACAACCTGAGTGTCATTAAGGGATGGTTAATTCATTATGGCTTTTTTAAGTACAATGCCACTGAATTTTCATAGTGAAAACTTTCCGTATTTATTTGATGGAGGTTTTTATGCTACCTAGGCCAGTATTTTTCTAATTCACAGTTACGTGGTTGTTTATCTTTCATAATCTTTTAAATCCAAAATTAATATTGCTGATGGTTTGAAAGGCCTAGCTTTTTCTTTATAAAACTTGTTTGAAATATATAATTCTATATAGCATGTAATTAATATTTGATTGGGAAATGTTGGATTTCTTCTAAGAATTTTGGGCTCTGTTCCAGCCTAAAGCCTTTAACAGCAAGAGTGGTCCCATGTGCAGATCCAGCTCACTTTACATTCTGACATCTTATGTTAATACAAAAATGGTAGTGAAAATTCTGTTTGATATTAATGTGCATTTGCTGCTGTGCTATCAAGCTGCTGTTTTTTACATAGGGGTGGGAGGAAGGAGGGCAAACAAAATTTATCCAAAAAAAAGCTAAACCTCCCCCTGGCCATGGCAGCAGCTTCTCAATGAAGACAAGCTAAGGCTGGAGGGGCTGTGTTCTGTTTTGCCTCCTGCAAGAGGCTGCCAGCAAACCTCCTGAGGCAACAGACTACAAACCAGGCCACAGCTGCTCAACACAATGTGACCAAATTTCTGGAATGAAGAAGGTAAACTACCAGTATTACAATGCCAGTCATAGTAACCAGAAAGATCACAGCACTGCACCTGCAAAAATCTCTGCCTTCCACTGTCCCAAGATCATCACTGATCTCAAGGATTCTGGATCACATTGAAGCTGGGATGTGAAAAGCATTCCATGAGTACAAAATTGTCCTCCTGAAAGGAGCAAAGTTAAACTCTGCTTTTTTTCCATGAAGTACCTGTATGTGCATGGTGAGTCCCTGCAAGACAAAGGGGAAGGACAATGGACATGCTGTGTATGAAGCCTCACAGTGGGAATTACTGGGTTACATGTGGCTTGTGAATAAAGAAGATTTCAGTTACAGTATTACTTTTCCTTTTGCTTCACAAATATAAAATCTCAAATATTTTCCAAGTAATCAGTAACTAATGCATGAAACATACCTCAGGTGATGAAAGGTGTCTCTCATTAGACAAATGCAAAAGCTAGAACAAAGATACTACCTTTAAACACCTAAATCCAAGAAGCTGAACCTCAGAGGCGAGACACAGGACTGGGACCAAACACTCTCATTTAAACCCCCTTATAACCCACGGTCTTCCTCTTTTCAAAATGGGATAGCAATAGCTGCAGCTGCCCCACAGATACCCTGATTCTCTGGGGACAAAGTGAACTGTCCTGGCAGGGACAAACTGTTGTCACCTCTGTAACACTGCCCGGACCTGAAGTGCAAGTCTTCGAGAGCCACTGTCCTGCTGCAGCCCTGCCCACTATCAAAAAGTAAAAATCTATAATGTATTTTGCCTTAAAAGCTTTATTTTGGTGTTCTTCCTGGTACACACCACTCAGCTTACAAACTGAATGCCAAGTGCGTGTTACCTTTCTCTTGTCAGCTGGTGTTTAACTCTCCTTTCACTGATGGTGTTTTATTCCTTCCACTTGATTTCACAGCATCCTATAAAAAAGAGAATGGGTTTTGAACTAATGGCAGTTTGAACATCCCTTTCAACATGTGAACTGGGTAGTGTATCCAGCATATATTGCTGCAATTGATGGAATCTATCAAACTGATTTACAGATCATTTCTAATGTGACTGCAAGACATGGTACAGATCACAGTACGTTCTCTGATGCTACCATCCCTGTTTTATTACTGATACAATAATAAAAAGATCTTGTCATTTTAAACTAGAGCTCATAGTTTTTCCATCAGTCATGGGCTGCAGGATGTGTATGTTGTATGTTTAGCTGTGTTGTTAAAATCAGATCATTTAAAGATACAGTACACTGGTCTACTTCCAGTATTCTGTAGAAACACAGAGACTTGCCAGACCCCACTGTGTTCCACAGGCTTGCTCCCTGTCTGCAAGACTGCTCAGTGTCAAGTAGATATGGGAAGCATTGGGAATATGAAGAAACATGAAATAAAGTGTAAGGACACTAAACCTCCTAACAGAGCCAAGCTAAGCATTATAACTCATTCTTNTCCATCAGTCATGGGCTGCAGGATGTGTATGTTGTATGTTTAGCTGCATTGTTAAAATCAGATCATTTAAAGATACAGTACACTGGTCTACTTCCAGTATTCTGTAGAAACACAGAGACTTGCCAGACCCCACTGTGTTCCACAGGCTTGCTCCCTGTCTGCAAGACTGCTCAGTGTCAAGTAGATATGGGAAGCATTGGGAATATGAAGAAACATGAAATAAAGTGTAAGGACACTAAACCTCCTAACAGAGCCAAGCTAAGCATTATAACTCATTCTTCAGTTTCTGTTCATAACTGTGTGTTCTTGCTACCCTTGTACACATCTTTTAAACAAAACAAACGCAAACTCACTTTAGTCTCATCAACCTCCTGTGAAGTTTCAGCAAGGTCCGCCATCTAATTACAAAAAATATGAAGGAGTATTTTCTAAGTCACACCTGTATATATAAAAAGGAATTTGATGAAACCAAGGAGACAGCAAGTTTTAAATAGATCACACAGATTTACATGGAGCATAAATTGAGTCCAAAAAGCACAAGTTGTAAGAGTGCAAAAGAAATGTAAATAACTGTTAAAGCACTGCAATTTTAATTAACAGATCGCTGATGTATTTATCTATAAATGCACAATTTTTGAACTACAGAATCCTGCTGCATTTCAGCCTGATGTAAAGTTTTATGGCCTAGTTATAAACCAAACAGATTTATGACAGAAAATGCTGTCAGCCTAAGGATAAGTAGTACAAACTAGGCATTGCTGCCATTCTCTGCTTTATGCTGTCATCTCACACTCCTCACTATAATTTGATCGATTCATGATCTGCAGCACATTTCACATATTAAAAGCTGTAGCAAAACAGTGTTTACAGACATCAGCAATTTCAAGATCTATGTTAGTTTAATTCTGAACTCCTTGCATACCTTTAGGCTTTTACACTTGCCTATCAGAGTAGATATTTTTCATCTTGAAGAACTGTAGCTCTTACGCCATGATATGTGCAACTGGATTGAGAATCATAAAGAAAACATCTCTGCTACTAAGAACAAAAAAGTACCACAGCTGCTTTGTGTTCTGTTGGCTCAATGGTGACAGCACGATGGTATAAAGCAAAACCATGATGCAGGTGGAGAAACCTTCCACCCAAAGTGCTAAAGACCTCAGAAAGTTAACACTTTAGTCTTCGTAAGGAAACTGAGGAAAGGGAAGGTTAAGAAACTAAGACCAAGTTACAGCCTTGGAACAAGATTTGGGAGAGATTCGGGTCTGCTGACTGGCGGCCCTGGCTCGATCCAGCAGAACTCACAGTGGTACTGCCATTCACACAGAGCAGTAAACTAAAAAAATCCTTCTGGAGCTGCTTACCTGAGACTTTTCCTGCTGCATTTTCCAGGCAAACTTCAAAGGAAACGAAGTGATTTTTACCCAAAATACCCCTAAGGTTGCAAGGAAACAGTAAGATAAAAATAGCTGGAAAAGCTTTGGGAAATGGGGTGAGGGGAATCTAAACAGTAAGGAATAAAATGTGCCTTGTGCCATCTAGCTTTATTCTCCTGGAATATGAAGATCAAATTCAGGCTGGAGCTGACAGAGAGGAATGTCCTGGCTCAACAGCAATGGCTGTCTTGCATAGGTTTCTTTGCAGTATTCTGTAACCTGATCATAGGTGCCACAAAAACTCTTAGAAAAATGCTGATAATAATTTCTGTAATGAAAGTTAATGATTTTATCTGATGCAAGGAGACACAATTTCTAATTCAATTTAAAACATAGCTTAGGGATTGAAAAAAATAATAA
Organism: Oxylabes madagascariensis; assembly: GCA_013400675.1. Taxonomy (NCBI): domain Eukaryota; kingdom Metazoa; phylum Chordata; class Aves; order Passeriformes; family Timaliidae; genus Oxylabes; species Oxylabes madagascariensis. The sequence continues at coordinate 55,011 of VYZR01061698.1, forward strand.
GCAGTTAAACCATCAAAGAGTACTTGTAAGGCAGTAAAAGTCACTGCAAAACAAAAGGAAGTACAGAAACCTTACAGGTACCAATACTTCTGTCTTCCCCGGACCACCAGTTCATACTGATCATTCTCAATTTCCAGCTGCCTGCTGCAAAGACATACCTCTCATATAACAAGCATATGATTCTGTAAGGAGAAAGAAAAAAAAAATTAAGGACAATCTTGTTTAATAAAAACCTAGGAAATATTCTGTTAAAAAAACCCTAGGAAATTTGAAAGGGCAAATGTCTAAGGTGGTGTGAAATTTCTCTGTGCTGAAGCAGAAAAATATAAAATTCAAAGACCCTTTTGTAAAATGACTGTCAAATGGCACTGCTTATGCTAAATACCCTTAAAACCACTGGACTGTTAAATGTTTTTCTCACTGAAAATTACACCAAAACATGAAACGTCAAATGATGCCCTTTGACCACCATGTGGATGGAGATTCAGCATCACAGCAGAAGCAAAGCTAGTGGTTTCACCTCGGCCAGCTGTGGAACAGACTCCGTGGCAAAGGCAGACGTGTGGAACCAGTCCCTGAACCAGCATCCCCTTGGTGCTGAGCCTCCTCCAGGGATGCCAGTGAAGAGCACACGGCTGCACAGACTGCCAGGAGAAAGGGACACATCCTTTTGTCCTGCCTGGCACTGGAGGCCAGGCCACACCAGAGAAACTGCACAGAGATGACCAACATACAGTGTCTGCTATGGAGTGCTTTGACCAGGAGTTGTCAGGAAAACAGAACAGATAGGAAGACAGCAGACAACCCCAGCAACCCCGACAAAGAGAAGGAAACATCTAAGAACAAAATCAGGAGTCATAACGAAGACAGATTGGCTAAGATGTAATGCAGCTTTTGTAAGCAAAACCCTGCCTTGCAAATGTGTTTAGACTTCTTCAAGGTTCACTGAAGCAAGGGGACAGAGATCCAAGTGATGGATCCACTTGGAATTCCACAACTAGGTTTGCAAATGACTTCCAAAGAAGTTACAGTAAACACAGAAAAAAAAAGATCCTCACCCTATGGAACCTATCTGAACATGGGAAAATAAGGCTAAGAGGATACAGCAGCATCATCTTAAGGGTACAAGCAGAATTCCACAGGAAAAATGTCACAATGTATTCTCCTCTAATTTTCTGTGCTATTCCCTTGGTATCTACCATAGGCCATTCCTAGATGCAGGACACAGGAGCTAGACTGCCTTTAAATAAAGATAAAAATATGAAAAAATGTATCCAGTGAACATCACCTTGTACACTAAAGCCCAGTTCCAGCTTTGCCATACTCTCCATGTGCCAGGCCCACCATGAGATCTAACACAGGTACTGCATGCTCATTTTACTGAAAGCAATGCCAGCACAGATGGAGAGCAAGCCTGGACCCTTTTTAGAGACAGAAAGTCATCTTAATAATTTCATTTTTGAGAACAGGTTTGTCTTCTTTAGGACATCTTTAGTGCTATTTGAATCTGCCAGTTTCTTTACACAACCCAGACAGGTGCTAAGATAACATGAGTAGCTTTTAGGACACTAGCTGCTTCCTGAAGTACAAGGAAGATAAATGGAGTAATTCCTATTTAGCAAGGTATAAAGTTTTAGGACTTTGCTGACTTAACTTTGGCTGTCAGGTCAGTCGGAGCCTATTATGATCCAAACATACAGCATGGTGAGAGTCTGTTAATAGCAAAACAAAGGAAATTCTGGAGGGAACCATTTGGTGTGGCTTCATTTAAGGCAAGGTCTTAGGTTAGGTTTATGTTTTAACACAAATGCAAAGAAGTGGACAGATTTATAGCCGCTGAGGATATGCTTCCCCATTGCATCCTTGCTGCACACAAGGCCAAAACTGAAAGTGGCTACTGATGTTCAGTGGGACTGCCCTTTTGTGTTAGAGAAAATTGGAACATTCCCACAACACCATTATTATTTTTTTACTGTGGCTGTACATGTGTAGATATGAATTACAAGAAACACTGAAAAGATCTTCCTCATCCCTCCACTGCAAATGATGCTGCAGGGAAGGAGCAGATTAAAGAAACCAGCAACAACAGCAAGTGCAGAAAGCCTTCTATACATATAGAAAAATATAAATACAGGGACCACTCCAGAGAAGGGTGTGTAAAAGAACTGCAAAAAATACAAACAGATTCCATGAGAAACTTTCTCCATTTTTTTAATTTACCTTTCATCACTTAAGAAATGCAAAAAACTATTACACTCGTTATTGTACAGAAGTGCGGAAGTGATGGTTAAAAGAGTTTTTGTGGCACATGTGATTCATTTCTGGAAGACTGAAAAAAGACTTCTGCAGGACAACTATTGGTACTGAGCCCCAACTTTCTTCTCTGTCAGCTCCAGCCTGAGTTTGATCTCCATGTAGCTGAGAAGACACTTTCATTATATACACTGCTTTTTTCTGCAGTTCATAACTTTATGGATAGATTAATCTCTTGGGTGAAATATTTTATGCTTGTCTCAACTCAAAGGTGAACTAGTCTGGAAGCATGATAAAATTCTGCCAGGTCACACAGAGCTCTGTAACACAGACAGAGCTGAAGCTCTGTACATGAGGAGGACACTGGGCTTTCTTGTCCCAACCCTTGTCCCATCCTGTACCTCATACAAGGTTGTCTTCTCTCCAAATACCACAGGCTCTCTGAAATGCACCATTCTCACTTTGTGGGTTGCCTTCCACTTCATCTCTTTTTATCAAGTCCAAATAATCCTGACCACATAAAAGCTTTTGACTTCACAATGCAAAGTACTGGATGAAATATTCACTATTTACCAGAAACTAGCAGCATCTCATTTCCTCAGCTATACTGAATTGATAATTAGGGAAGACTTCAGATCAGAAACTTCCTTTTTATTCCTTCCTTCTAAGCATCCATCAGAGAAGAGAAAGCAGCAGTTCTCTAACATCAAAAAAACTCCTTACTGACATGCTGTCAGTATCAGAATTGCCAGGGCTGCAGACTTCTGTCCTGCCTCACCTGGTCCTTCCAGTCCCTCTCACAGGAGTGCAGCGCAATATCTCCCTGTCCTTATCACTGCACAAATCCTCTCCACCCAAGATAAATTCCCAGCTGAACCTGGCCTTAGCCCCTTTGCAAATCACTGATGAAGTGCAACTCAGCCCTGCTCCAGCAATGATGCTGCTCTGAAGGCAGATTGGACCCAAGTTCCATTTACTTCCAGTACATTCTGTGGATGTGGTAGCTGAGAATAAAAATCCCTGACTCCTGAAACAAGAGAAGGAAATGGGCTCAATGTGCAAGCACTCAGCAAGAGAATGAGACCCAGATTACATTTGCTTTTCTGTAATCAATAACAGACACCAGCTTTCAGGAGGAAAAACCAACCAAAAAAAAATCCCCTCCACTGTCTAGAAGAGACACACCATCACTAATGATGTTTGTAAAGATGCCTGTGAACAGTCTCTGCTATTTGCTTATGCCAAGAGAACAGCATTTCATCATAACAGTCATTAAACATGAAAACACTCAGCTGGCATAGACCAAGAAACACTGTTTGTCTCCCCCCTCCTCGGGTTTCTTTCTCCACTGATTTTTTGTAGGAACCTCACTTTTCAGTCTGTAACAGAAGCACAACTTAGTCACAGTTTTTGTCAGCCTTAGGGAATGGTCACAGGCACTCCAGGGGACAGGAGAGCACCTGGATGTGAGTACAACCCTATTGGGGACCTACTGTTTCTTCAATCAATAATAAAAATGTATTTTAAGATGTGATCCTGAAAGAGAGCTGAAAAACTGAAATGACCAACATCTATTTTTATCAACCGTGAGTGTTCTAAACAGTATCTTAAAGCCCCATTGCAGGACCTGTCAATGCAGTTCCACAGTGCAGGGTGCAGACACGAATACACTGAGTTTTGCAGGCTTGGTTCACAGACCTATCCATGCACAGTCACAAAACACCGAAATTCAATTCTGCTCAGAAAGTTCCCATGCAAAGAAGCATCAAGAAACTGCCACCTGCCTTGTCTTCTGGATTCCATTAAAAAGGTCATCTGTGCACCTTGGAGGAAGTATCTATCTATACTGCAAAGCACACGTGGCCTGCAGAACACAAATGGTTTGTGACTGAGGGTGACATGGCTGGCTCCCAGAGCCCACATTCCAAACTGAGCTCGAAGGCTTCCCTGGGAAAATGAAAAGATTACTGACTTTAAATAAAAAATAAATATACAACACACATTTACAGACAATTCTCTGACATTCCTGTACTTGCTTTCAGACTGTAACTGTTCAAGGAATAAAAGCTATCACAGCATAGAAAATACTGTCTCAGAGGTGTAGCATAGGCAACTTTATGGTGTCTCAGAATGATCCATTTCAACTCCTCACTTCTGTGCATACAAAAATGTTAAAAATGCCTGAAGCATAGTTTGCTGCATTCCAGTCAAACTGTTGTTCTCACTTCAATTTAATCACCTTCACATGCATACTTACTGAGTGCCTCTATTCATAAATTGCATTTTAATAACCCACCTAACTGCCTCCTTTTCCCTAAGCAGAAAAGCTTTTAAAAAGACAGAATCTTTGGTATCTTCTGCTACTGGCAAAATTCAGCTGAGTTCTGTAGATGTTTCTTTCACTTCCTGCAAAAGGTGGCTGAAAGAAAGAGAAAAATTGAATAAGGCCTGAGGAGTCCAAATAAGTGTAACTGCAACTGAAGCAAGGCACAAAGCTTTATCAACTTCATTTTAGACACTTTTTAAAGTGTGGCAAAACTTGCCTATTAAATAAATATTTGATTGAAATATTTACTACAATTGAAAAAGAGTTGGATTAGGAAAGGGAAGCTAAGCAAATCCTTTAAGGAATTCTGTAGGATTCATTTCTACACTGGGTTTACACATTTCTACATGGTCTGTGCACAGCAGATTTTATTTGATTGATGTATTAGAAATTGCTCAGGGGGAAAAAAAAGGTTTTCTGATTTTATGAAAAGTCACCATTATATCAGATTTTGGATATGAAGTCATTACTTTTGAAGGACATTATCCAAAAAAACAACCCCCAAACCCAACACACAGTGATTGTGGATCCAGATATCCAGCACCAGGAATGCTACTCAGACCCATCCCACGGAGTGTTTCTCTTTCCCATTAAGTTGCATTTTTGTTGGCAGGGAGGATCTGTGCACCAGTTACATAAAAGCTTCTGATCAGCACACTGGGAAGACATGTCCAGTTATCTACCCCATAATATCAGTTTACAGAACTACAGGGACAGTAGGAAGGCTTTAGTTTTAATCCCTACTCCTGGGCCTTAAGCCGCTGCTACTGAAAACAATTCCAGCTCTTCACCAAGAACCATGAAGAGGTGGAGTAGGCAAATGTTCACCTTCCCATAATGGATCAGTTTGTACCTTCAACGTCGCCAAGCCTAGAAAACCTTTGGAGATAAAAAACCAAGGCTTTAGTTCTTGAGCTGCACCACACTGCTGTTTTCCGTGTTCTCTGGAAGCCTCAGTGGCTTCTGCACAGCCCTGCCAGGCTCACAGGGCTCTGACAATTCACCTCCCCTCACCTGAGGCTGGGATGCCACAATCAGGCTGGAAGAGAAGAAAAAAGGACAAAAATGTTTATGCACTTGGATTTGTATGTGGTGTGCAATAGGAGATGCTCAGAACCATATTCTAAGAAAATATACTGCCTCTGATATTATGTGTGATTATAAATAATTCCTAATAACTTGTAGAGATTGTGTCTAGTACTTACACCATGGGTGCATCAGGTAAGCTTTATTTTGATTAAGGTAGAGAGCAAGTTCCAAAAGCACAGGGCAAAAGCTTCTCCTCACTGACAGATGTGTTTCTACACATGCACAGATTTGCTCTTCTCTTCACAAATATCACTGTGTTATACAGACAAAACCCTTTAGCATACACTCATCAGTAAATGTCCAGGAAGAACAAATCAATATGCCAAACTAGAATTTACAAAACACAGACAACAAAGCACATTTTCTAAGGGCTCAGAAACTACAGAATACAATGGTACAATTTATAATGTTTTTCATCCTGATGCCACAGTCAATTTTCTTTGGTGCAAAAATCCAGTGCACTGAAAATTCTGAAAGCATCCAAGTCCATATTGTATGCAGTGAAAATACAACACCTATGAAGGGTTTCTAATGGACATGGTGAAGTCCTTTCACGTTTTTTGGCCTTCCTTCTAAGTAGATTCAGCAAGGTTATAATTTTCTTTTCACTTTCACCAACTCATAGAATTCTAGACTCGAAACTGCCTAAGGTGAAAGGACTGATCTAAGGGTTGCATTTAACACAGAAGAAAAAGAGTAAGAAAAAAGAAATCAATATATTCCAGAGTATTTTTTATTTTTGTGAAGAAAGCTTTCAATATGCCATGCCAAAGTCTACAAAGTGGGTTAAATTTTTATAGACAAAATGACATCTTAAATAATGTTCTCCACAATGTCCAGTTCTTTAGTAACAGGTGACTTCTTCTAAGATTTACTTCACAGTCCGGTGGAAAGAATTTGCCAATTTACAATCCAGAAGCAACCACAGAAATCCTGTTACTGGGTTTAGGTCCTGCCCTTTTTTAAGTTTACCCAGAAAGAAAAAATGCTCAGAAAAGTGTCAAAATATGTTTAAATCAAGACAAAGCAAAATAACAGTAACATTAAAATCATTTGTTAGAATAGTTCCAGAAAAAGGGGCAGAAGAGATGGCTTCAAAAGAACCTTTAGAAGCGAGATGTCTACAGTGTTTCAACACAACCATAATCCACATGCAGAGAACACAGGTGATACCCATGAACCCAAAGTAGCAGCCAATGCAAGTATCTTGTTTGCTCCAGTTCAGAAGACGTGTTTCATGTGCTTGATTCCATATGTTTTGAAGAAAACCATGATGATCAATGCCCAGAGTCCTAAAATAAATCCTCCAGGAGGATGCCAATCCTTTTGTTTTGGTTTCTGGAAAAAAAAGAAAAAACAGAGAAAAAAAAATTTGTACTTAGTTCTCACAATAAGCAGTGCACTGTTTTTATCAAGTGCAAAAAAGTAAGCCTTGCAGTAGAACAAAATACCAATAAGCTGTATTTCTTCATGAAGTAGAAGCATCTTTGTGAAGTGATGGGGATGCTAATGGAAGGCAGGTTGCCACTCAAGCAGGGAGGGTAAGTACTACAAAAAGGCCCCTGGAACTGTGCCTGAGACTTTGCCTTGTGTATTGGTATCGTGGGACATGTTCCAACTCATTTGTTTGGACAGATTTTCTTATATTTGGTCTCATGTTAATACAAGAGAAGAATTCTGTCAGTATGAAAAACAGCTCCTACAAGTGAAAATGTGAAAGAGAAAAGAGAGTGTTGTTTCTCCACTACCTGTTTTTTACAGCTGCTTTTGTACTCAGAATTATGTGAATAAACAGATATCTGACCACATAACAAGCGAAGACTCATCATTACAGCAATATCATAAAACAAAATAGGATTGTTTTCAATGTCAATCACACTTCCCAGGGGCCTCATTGAGTCTAACTGCCTTTCCCTAATGTAGAAATATATTTTGCAATTCAAACTTTAGTCCCTCTTCAACAAATTTTTCATCTTCAGTAAAAAGTCATACACTGCAATTGAAAGCCTTCTCACACGTAGCAGCTAGACAAGATAAAACTTGCCTGTCTTCTTCCTCCCCTTATTAAACCAAAACTTCAGATCCTCCACAGTCAGAGAATAGAGAAATGGATTGTAGAAGATAAGAGCTGCCACGTACCCCAAGATCTGTCTCTGGGGCTAAAAATAAGGTGACTATATGAATTCAAAATTTTAGTTAAGACTATCATGACAAAAATACCAGAATGATAGTATTTAGAAGTATAACTCAGTCCCTCAGGCCTGTGCCTGCTCTTGCTCTCAGCAGGGTTTTTTACAGATCTTCTAGGCAGACAGGGATGATTTACTATTACGATAATAAATACTGAAGCACTTGCTGAGATTTTTATTCCTGCCTTGCTGAATGATTTGCACCATTTTGTCCTTGTGCAGAATGAGACACAAGGGGCACAGACCATTTTGGTTTTGTTGCATTTAAGTCAAATTTAAAATTCTCTTTCTGCCAAGTGAATAACTGTTACAAAAGATGTTGCTGTTTTAATTTCAGCATCAATCCGCACAGAGAAGCTTGTTGTTCTCTGCTAAATGTACCAGGGAGGCTGGTGAACTTTAATGCAAGAAGGAACAGTTTGCAGTGTCTTTCAAAACAGCTTTCCTATCAACACAAAAACAATGTTTGTTGATTGCTCAGCTCCCACTTTAGAAACCACGCATTCTTAGCTTTAGGATTTTTCTGTAAGTACTGTGCCTGCAATTAAAAAGTAGAACAAATAGTCACATCACCCGAGACACCCAAAGAACTTGGCGGTCTGAAATATTAATGATTTTACTCTGATACAGGAATCACAAAACCAGCATTATAATTTACATCAACCACAACAAAACCAAAGATGTGAGCAGAGCAGGTGTCTCTGTATGCAAACCACTGAATTCCCTGAGCAGCACTCGTCAGCTGCAGCGTGCGCTGTTGGTGATCTGCCACCTCGCTGATATTCACAACTGCACATCTCCACATAAACATCTCTGAAAATCAGCTCTGCCTGTTCAAAAGGCTGCCAGCACACCTCGCTTCTGAGAGTAACAGCACATGACACTTCTCCACACAAAGGGACTTTCTTGTTTAAATCTTCCTAATTAACCCGTAACTTCGTATGCATATTGCAATGCCTGTTCCATCAATCTCTTTGTACTATCAATCTTTCCCTTCTTGGATCTCAGACAAGTACCTTACCACAAAGTGGCACCTGACCCTTCAAGACAAATGACTTCAATTTGCAGCCAGTGACACTAAAAGCCTCTCTTTCCTATTTTGTATAGAACACGTAATTTAATTTCTTTAAAGAATTTATATGAATAAATATTTATAAGGTGATCTATGAGTATGGTTTTACATTTTGTCATGTCTTGTACTGAAGTCTCCATGGAATTGCACTGGCAAGGCAAGAGAGGCCAATGCAGCAGTGGCTCTGCACTGGGAAATCAAGGAGATATATACAGTCAGTTTAAAGTCACGGGATGCAATGTTAAAATGTAAAGGATTAAAACCATGAAGGCATGACAAAAATTATATGAGGCTGTACAACAGCTGCATACTCAGTAATCTTAAAAATAAATTATCCTAAGAAGAAGGATTTACAGACCCAGAAACTGAAACCTACACGTAAATATTAAATCACAATAAAAGGGCAAAAATATGCAACTCTGTTGAAAATCTGTGAGTCAATATCTCTAAATGGTTAATTGAGCACAAAATCGTACTGAAATAGGCCACTATTTTCCATGAGGACATCAAAACCTTATGAATATCTAAAATGGGATAACACAGATTCACATTAAACCTATGAAGTATTACCTGCAAGAGTTGAAATACCTAATTTTGTTAAAATTAACTTGCTCATAGATTCCCGAGAGAGTTCACCACTAAATTAAAAATATAATTAGTCGTCAAGCTAACAAGTTCATCTTTCTAGAATTGTAACAAATACAACACAGAAAGCATCAATAACAAAACTCTGCCTAGGTGGGCACGTCAGCTTAGCAGCAAAAGGAGTTCCTTTACAAAAAGCTGCTTTTGGCACCTGCGCACGGCCCCATCTGCATGGGACATGGAGCCACTGCTCCCATGACCTGTGCCAGCAGGCTGTGCTTGTCACACAGGCTGGCAGGGCCCTTCCAGCTGTACCCCTGCCAGCACAGAGCCACCAACTCCTTCCCCTGGCAGCGCTGGGACACCTGGAGCGCTCCGGTGCCTGCGGCGCTGACAGCACGGCACGGCCAAGGAGGGGAGGGATGGGATGGGATGGGATGGGATGGGATGGGATGGGATGGGATGGGATGGGATGGGATGGGATGCTCTCCCAGAAACACACCAGTGCCTCACCCACGCTGCTACAGAAGCTGCTGTGGCTATTTTGTGTAGGCAAAAGGGGAAGAGTCACAGAGATTTCTCCTAATGGGAAAGAGTATTATAGGAAGAAAGAATTCCCTTCAGTAGCAAATGAAAATGCTTTTTACATCCACATATTGGAAAAAGGTTTAGAAAAGCCAGAATTTCTTTCTACGCTTATACCAGTTCTGTGGCCACAAGCCTAGATAAACTATCTCTTTACATCAATTTTAGGATTTATCAGAAAGCATTAATGTAAGTAAAGTTTTTCACAGATTCATAAAAGAAAAAAAATCAGTAGTTCTCCTATGACTATTGCGTAGTTCAGAGTCTTATTTCAGCAAATTACTGTGAGATTTAGGCAATTTTTACACATCAGGCATTTTCTCACTTGCAAGAAAATGCTAAATGGACCAAAACCATGTTAAGTGTCACAGTATTTTGATCTGCAATTTATTATCTATCACTATTATGTTCCAAATTTATGTGAGAATGTGTACTACAGACTGGTTGCACTACCTACAAATTAGACAAAACTTGTTCATATTTGGAACTGCTCTGGAGGAGCAGATGCAACACTCTTCGCTCAAGTTATTCTGAATTTCATTGTAGTACCCACCTAAGAACTGCTTCTATAACCAACATATTTAGGTATTGTGATTTACACCACAACACAATGCCATTACAAACACCCTCTTTATTCCTACAATAACAGCAGTAACACATAGGTGAAATGCATGTTCAGAATGGTACAATCTGTCATTAACAAATACATTTAGCAGTTTAAGGACTAGTCATTATGGAATTGCTGGAGATTCCAAATTAAAAAGACAGGTAGCTAAGCAACAGCAAGCTTCCTCCTGTGAACAGTTTTTTGCTGTACGCTTTCTAGTTCTGGAAGACTCATTATCCTGTGGAACTTAAAAACAGTTAACAGAGAGTTGCTCCAAGTACTGTAATTAAGGAGAAGATAAAACAGTGTATTTTCAAACTGGATGGGTCCACAGGGACCTGAATGGAAAGTATCCAAGACTTTGAATGAAGGTGTTTCATAAAACATGCAATACATGTTACTCCAATTAAAATGAGCTTTATGAAAAAAATAATTTTAAAAAGCTGAAGTGCTAATTAGAATGGTTTAATTTAAAAATGTTACATCACAACAGGAATAAGATTTAAAACATCACATTCCACGTGGAAAACACTGTCTAAAACTTGTCTGTAAGGATAAATTTAAGTGTCTTCCACACCAGAAGACTGTTGGATTATAATATCCAATATTCTGTCTTCTAACAGAACTCTTAGTGTCCTCAATAAGCACAAAAATATTGGTACAGTAAGCTTTGAGTTAAACTCACTATCCACATCTGAATAGTGGCAGCACCGAAAGCTGAGCAAACAGACAGGAATTAAGTAATTCCCAAATGAAATAGGGATACACAAATTCTTCAATCTCCTCCAGTACCTTTTTCTGAAGAGGGCTTTAAGAAAAGGTGCAAAAGCTTAGAAATGAATGTGCACATCATCCTTGTTGCAGGGGATGTTCTCCCCAACCTGAGGCAGATGGTGTGTGTTTGTACCAGGAGTGCAAAATATCCCTGTGCAACTGCACAAAAATAACACATCAGAAGTGCTGTGTGCCAGCGAGTCCATTAAAGTGGCAGCTATTGGATTTCAAATTAATCCCTGCTTAATTCTCACTGCAGTTTCAGTGCTGAGTGTCCTAGACCCAGTTGTGGCCTATTTATTGTAGCACACGTGGTGTAAAACATCCGAGGGTTCTGGGGCTGCCTGGCAGCCAGCAGCAGCTACAGCCAGGAGAGAGGTTGTGCACATTTCTGTGGCTTCTCCTCCTCCCCTAGCCCTGGGGGCCAGCAAGCACTCACAGGGAAGTGAAAAACACTTGTCTGAGCAGTGCTTGCACTCACTGGGGTAAATTTCTTGTATTTTGGGGGGTGAATTATCCAAATTTTCTTCTTAGTCATTCTCCATTTGAATGAATGTTTCTTTTTCTTCCACTGCATGTCAAAGGTTTTCTTTCTTGTTCCTCAAGGTACCAAATTTTATGTGAGGATCTGTTGTAAAGACAAGTATAGAAATCTGACAAAAAGATCCATGTCTCAAAACCTTGAAATTCAAGGTGATCCTCAAATCCAAAACTGGAACAATCCACCTGCTTCCTATCTCAGAAAACTGATCTCAACGGAAGGAAATTCCTTGAAAAAGCTAAATTCTACTACAGAGTGCACTGTGCCAAGAGCACAGTACTGATCTCCTAGAGGCACTCCAACAACTCAGGTTTACTTGCAATTTAGAATTTCGAACTGAGTAATCCTTTCAATTCCTACAACAAAGCACAACAACAAAGTTTATTTTAAGAATTAATTTATATGTATCACAAACAAATCACAGCATGAAGTACATCCTCAAAGCTTTCAGTGGAAGTCTGCACTTCTAATTTGTCACGTACAGTTTGGATTTTGGGGTCTTTACAGGGGGTGGGGGAAATCAAGTAACTCCAGCCATCAAGTAATAGTTTAATCCTTTCTGTGCCCACAGCAAGATTAAAGTCATAAGAGAATCCAGCATGAACAGTGCCTGTTAATCTGCAAAACAATTTAAAGTACTTTTGTCTAATCTCCCAGTTTGTATTTATTAACCACAGTGACATGATTACTGATATCTCCAATCTTAATAAAATTATGAAGAAAGTTCGTTCATCAACAAGAAAAACTCACAAAGGGTATGGGAAAAAACAGCAGCTAAACTAAATTAATATCAATACCAACAACTGCATTTTAATATTTACTTTGTATAATCATTGTAATAGGAACAATACTGTTATGATAGCTTTACTTTTTCATTTCCTTCTCAAATTCATAATCTATAAGGGTTTTTTAAAAATTAGCTCTACATATTACTGCCTACTTTCAGAGTTATCTTTTAGCATTCACAGCACTGTAAAGTGCTTTCAGTGGTTTAACAATTATTCACTAATCTTCCGACCTGTGATACAATACATAATATACAACTTCTAATCCAAGGGAGCCGTGCCAGCACCTGGGACCCAGGGCAGGTGGATTCCCAGACAAGCCAGTGCTCAGGTGAGTGATGCCCACCTGGCAAACACAACAGAGACTGCACCAAGGGGACTGCAAATGCTGGTGTGTGATTTGCTGCACCCAGAAGGAGCACACAGAGACCATTCCTACCTGTCCCCAACAGCCTGGCACGGGGCCGAGCTCTCACCTGCGCTGCTGAGCTGAGCTACATATTGGAATTTACAAATGCTTTAGAGAGGAGATGAGAAAAGTCAGATTAGGTCATATTTAGAAGAAAAAAAGTGCAACTGCCTCTGTTTAAGGTATGCTAAGCAAATTGGTCTTTATATTTTAATCAAATTCATACCCATATATGAAGCCATGATCATGATTTTCCACAAAAGGACACCTAAGTCGACGGCAAATATATGAATTACATTTGCAAACACAAAGGTTCATGCCAACTGAAGCATGCAAAAATACCAGATGAGCAGCTTAATTAAGTAGACTCGGTATTCAGAACTCAGCCACTGCTACTTAGAGAAGCATGCTTCTTTTAATACATTTATATTTAATTAATTTAAACAAGAGGAGGATTATTAGCAAAAACAAGACTAAAGGCAAGAATTCAGTGCTCAGTGTCATGCCACAAATGGAAAGATAAACTCCTTGAGGTCCTTACAATGAAGGGAGTCAGAAAATGACAAAAACACACACCAGTAAGGCAGACCTCAGCAGAGAGAAACCTCTAAAAATCATCAGATATAAAAGCAACTCACTGCTACTGAAACTTTGGGTTAAGCAGACACAGACAGCAGAGAATAAAGGAGGTGAAGGCTGCAAGAGGGACAAGAATATTTTGTATTCACAAAAATACAGTGGTGTAAATAGGGCCAAGCTATCCTCAGAGCATGCACTGCTCACCTTCCCCTGGGAAAAGATTATCTCAGGTCTTCTACTGTGCAGGTCTTGTTCACACAAATGCAACACTGCCCTGCCAGCAGGATCAGACAGAGCCAGCCTCTCAGCTCTGCAGAGCCAAGACCCCCACACAGGGGGTGTTAATGCACTCACGGGGTCCCACCTGTTTCATCTGGGATCATTATTCCAAGTACCAGCCTCATCCAGCCCAGCCCTTCTGAGGAGCACAGCACTCCCGCTTCCTTCTAGGAACTCTGACTTGGATTTCCCATAGCATCTCTCTGAATCACAAGGTGAGTCCATTCAAATGCTTTAAAATCAATTTTTCTAAGGAAGGTTTTATTCCTAATCTTATAAAATTAATTGTACACTTAGAACTTTAATTATGAAGTGTAATTTTGATCATTCAAATTCAAGCAAAGTTTTTTTCTGTTTATATAGAGAAACCATGATGTCAATAAATTATTATGCTGTTTCTCTCAAAGTAGTAGTGATGGTTCCAATCCCACTTTTTTTTCTGCACATCCTGTAAGTATCTATTCATTTATTGCCAGGTGACAGGCTGTATTAACAACAGATGTTAGACTGCATTAGTTCTCATACCCAGTATGTCACACTGAGTACAAAATCTAATCAAATACTTCAACAGCTGCATTTGAAATCCAAATAAGTATTCCTTATACACAGTTTTTAATGTCCATTTCTCATACCTCTACAGCTATAATTTAAAATGTTCTCTGTTACCCTAAGCTCTGTGCTGCATTATATGCATATGCAGTAAAGCTCCACATTTTCTAGCTCCAGCTTGCACAACTTGAAACAGCATTAGACTGAAGAGGCAGGCATGACAAAATGAATGGAGGGAGAAGCAGGGCTGAGGCAAAAGATGCCTTCACACTTATAAGAGCAAGATCAAGTATGGCTGTACTTTTACTGCAACACATTTTCATTTTCAGTGAGAAACCAGTGAGTAACAGCAGGTGACAGGCTGGTTTGTTCCCCACCACCACCCAGCTTTTAAAGGTGATTCTGTATTCAGTAGTTTTGTACTCATAAGCCAAACAAGTGTTCTTACCCAAGTTTATGTTGTAAGTACTCTCTTATGGGATCAGGAAAAGAGGAAAGGGAGAAAGACCTGTTCTGAAATACCAACCCAATACTTTTGGGTACCCTAGCTGCTATAGAGAACAAATCATAGAACATGGACACAGCAATCATACAGGCACTTATTTAGTGGCTGCACATAATTACACCTACACAAAAAAGCCATTTCTGTTACACTCAGTACATCAAAGGAGTCCCAGAGAGCAGATCCATTCCTGCACAGAATTTCTGTAGGCATTAAGAAAGAATAGCAGATTTATGGTATCATAAATAATCACTGTTCCCACGTGACATTTGCATGACACAGGTCATCAGTCAAATACTGTGTGGGGCTCACAAAGAGCATCTTCCTGGAAGAATGAATGAGTGTAGCTGAGGACCCAACCTCCCAACACCCTCCCAGACCACCACATGTAACATGTACAGAATCAACAGCTTCCAAAAGGGTCTTTAAAAAGGATGAAACCACACATGGTTTTATTTAGGGGCAAACCAGCTGCACCTTTCTGTTCTCCACCTACACTAACCACAGGTTACTGCTCCATTGTCCTGCTGTCATTCAGTGCCCTCTAAGCACCACTCATCACCCATTTGTCAGCCATGTATTTGTCGATGGGCTTTCATGTTAAGCACTCCCGAAAATAACGAAATCACTGACTAATTCACAGGAACGCCCATCATTACAGAAGGAATCACTTGCACAAGGCTGAATCACAACCCCATGCACAGAATTTGCACAGGAAAGACGATGCAGGATGCTGTCTTGGCTGTCCAACAGTATGAACACAACTGCTCCATTACCAGAGTCTTCATTCATTTACCCCTTCCATTCATTCTTCAAATGGAAATGATTTCATCAAATTTCAGCCCTCTGAATTATTTAGGAAAACAATTCTAGACAGAGCACTAGAGAGCAGCCTGCCAATATCTCTGTCTGTGGCCATTCATCAGTCCTGTCAAGAGCTCCTGAGTTACATTTCTGTGCTCCTCACAGCATGCTACTGAAGAGTAAACAAAACATAATTAACTTAACACAAAAAAATCACCAATAACACCTAGGATTACATGGTTAAGTGGGATAAATGTGCGAATATATCTGGAGTTAGCAATGCCTTCCCCTCAGGAAAAGTGCTCAGAAAGGTATTTGCTGTCACAGCACTGCAAAATACATCAAGATTGATAACATTTATATTTTTTCCTTATCAATGTGAGCTTATTGGTAACAGCTACTTTTTATGCTGCATAGGCTCAGATGAAATAGAGTGGATAGAAGAAAAGAAATGTAACAAAACTCCTACTGCTAATTTTACTACTCACTGGAATAGCATTTAAATAAACACTGTCCATCAGGGAAGATTTCATGGGTAAACAATAAAAAAGTAATGATTAATAAGCACTGTACAAGGTCATGTGAAAAATGAAAACGTTACACAACACTGAACAGACACCAGAAAATGGAATTAAATCTTGCATCTTGGACAATGTATTATGAAATTCTTCAGTAATCTGCTTTATACAGGAAGGTCCTGATCCTGCATATATTTAGTGACAGGTAACACAAACTGGGTCAAAAATTTAGTCTTACACTCAAATTACACATATGTTTATACACACACCAATACTGTGCAACATTAGGCAATAAAATAGGAATAAAGACTAAGAAATACACTTCCCTTTGCCTAAAGATCTTACAGCATCCTCTCCTTTCCTCTACCCAACACGCATCCAGGCTCACACTTGGCTGTCTTATTCCTTCCATTGTTATTCCAGGGACACAAATATAACCCATCAGAAACCAGAGCTCTCATTTAACAGCCGCAGTGGCTGCTGACCCTCCTCTCCAGACCTCATCTCACCAAAACTGCATGACCAACACTGTACTTTCAGTCAGGTAATTCCCAAACACAGCTTCGGGGAGAGAAGGGCTAAGGAACAATCAGACCCCTCTAAGGTTCGTGTCACAAGACACTGGAAGTGGGTTTTGGCAGAAGCCATTCAGCAGCATTTGCTGACTTCCCAA